>JAWVWN010002796.1:0-41821 GCA_037367305.1 Phrynocephalus vlangalii | reverse complement strand
GGTTTTGTCCCCGATCCCCCTTTTTGCATGGGCCCCCCCCCGACCCCCCCCGACCCGCCCTTAACCGTGCTAAAAGGGGGCGATTTTTCCCCCTCCCGGGGGGCCGGGGGAATTTCCCCCCTCGCTTCGCACCCCGTTTTTTCCCCCTTTTTCCCCCCAAATTCGCGTGTGGAAAGATTTTTTTAAATTTTTTTTTTCCCACTTATATTCCTAAAAAATACGATGCATCGATATTTCGGGTTTTAAGTTCTTTGTTTGATTTCTGGTGCAATATAAATGTATTTGCGGTTGTTTTAGGGGTGAACATGAAATCCGCTTTTTCATTTTGGTTTTTTTAAGAAATCAAAAAAACCCCGGTTCATTTTTTTTCCCCCCCCTTCCCCCCCTTCTTTTCCTTATTTCTTGGGGGGCCCCAAGTGGTGGGTTTGGGGTTACCCAGTGTTGCTACTTTATTTTCTGGTGGTATTTTTTTGGGTTTTCCTTTTTTTGCTTTTTGCCCGGGGTTTTCCCCTGCCCCCCATTGTTTTCCGCGGTTTTATGGTGCGGGGTGATTACCCTACCCCCAAAGTGATTTCCCTTCCAAAAAAGTTTTTTAAACTAAACCCCTTGGCGCTTCGAATATTTTTTTCCGTAACGACTGAGGCTCATTTGGGTCGACTGTGCCTTTTTGAGCGTGCCCAGAGTTTAAAACATTCCTTTTTAGAACCATTGCGGTGACTGAAAAGTTTCACAGCTTGGGCGGGGCCCCGGGAAAAAAAAAAAAGGTTTTCCAGGGCTCCAAATTTTTGAGATCGGGTGATTCTTCCCCCCCCCACCCAAACCCCCCTTAGCACACAGGAAAACCCCGCAAAAAATTTTCCCCCGGGTCCGACTGTGCCCCTGGCGTCCCCCAAAGGTTTTTTAAAAAATCCCTTTTTTTGAAAGGGGGGGTGTTTTTAAAGGGGGCGCATTTGACTTTTTTCATGCCCGGGGGGGGGGGGTTTTCCCCTTTTGGGATAAGATAAAAAAAGGCCCCTAGGGCGCGAGGGGGAGACCGGGGGGGCCCCCCCCCCCTTGGATTTTTTTTTCCCCGAAAATCTTTCACCGCTGACGACTGTGTCTCTGAGCATCCCCCAAATGAAAAAAAAGTTCATTTTTCCCCCGGCCCCAATTTTAAAAGGGCGTGTGTTACCCCCCCCTTTAACCACCCCCCCCACCACACCCCCCACAAAAAACCATTCCCGGGGGGTTTTAAGTTGTGCGCCGTTGATCGAACCCCCGAATCAAATTTTTTTCTTAAAATTGGGGTGATGGTTCGCGGGCGTATGCGGGAAAAACATTTTTCCCCCCCCCTTTGGGTTTTTTTCGCCTTAACCCCCCTTTTTCGTGAAAAGCTTTCACATCTGGGCATGGCCAGATTTTTAAAAAAAAAAATTTTTTCCGACTCCATTTCGAGCCCCCGGTGTTTTCCCCCCCCCCCCCAAACCCCCCTCCCCCCCCCCACCCCCCAGCCCCTCCCCCCAAAAAACCCTCTTCCGGTCCAGACTGTTTCCCTGAGGTCACAGATTTTTAAAAAGCATCTCCTTTTAGAAAACCCGGGGGGACGCTGTTTGGGGGGCGCATTTGATTTTTTTATTCCCCCGGGGGGGTAATTCCTCTAGGGATAAGATAAAAAAGGCCGTGGGCGCGGGGGGAGCCCCTGGGGGGCCCCTCCCTTGGATTTTTTTTAACCTGAAAATCTTTCCCCCCTGTACGAACTTTGGGTTTTGGTCCCCGTGCAAAAAAAGTTCTTTTACCCGGGCCCCCAATTTTTAAAAGGGTTTCTGTGTTTTCCCCCCCCCATTTAACCACCCCCCACCCCAACCACACAGAAAACTCACCCCTGGGTTGACATTTTTGCGCCGTTGCATCGAAGCCCCGAATCTTTTTCTACTTAAAATTGGGGTGAGTGTTGCGGGCTTTAAAGCGGGAAAACCCTTTCCCCCCCCTTTGGGTTTATATCGCCCTTTCCCTTTCTCGCTGAAAAGTACCACCCTTTTGGGGGGGGGCCCCGAGTGAAAAAAAAAAACAAATTTTTCCCGATCCATTTCGAGAGGGCCGCGGTGATTCCCCCCCCCCCCCCAAAAAACCCCCCCAGCAACAGAGCAACCCCCCCCGAAACCCCCCTTTTCCCCCCGGTCGATGTGCCTCTGAGGTGCACGATTTTAAAAAAACATCCCCCTTTTTTAAAAAACCCCCCCGGGTGTCTGTTTTAGGGGGCATTTATTTTTCATTTTGGGGGGGGAAATTTCCCTTTTACGGAAGAGAAAAAAGGCCCCTAGGGCGGGGGTAGCCCCGGGGGGGGCCCCCTCCCTTTTGGGTTTTTTTTAAAAATGAAAATTTTCCCCCTGTCGTATTTTGTTCCCCCTGGGGGGGGCCCCCAGGAAAAAATAAAGTTATTTTCCCGGCCCCAATTTTAAGGTTGCTGTGTTACCCCCCCTTTTTAAAACCCCAACAACACACCAACAAAAAAATATCGGGGGGGTTTACATTGTGCGCCGTTGCATCAAGCCCTAAAAACTTTTTTAATTCAAAATTAGTGGTTATGTGTTGGGGGTAATGCCCGGGGAACCCCTTTCACCCTCCTTTGGGTAATTATCCCCTTTTTACCCTTTTTTCCCCCCTAAAAAAACTAAAACCCTTGGCTGGCCCCCAGTTTAAAACAAAAAGATTTTCCAGACTCATTCGAGGGACGCGGGGGCTCCTCCCCCCCCCCTTTTCCCCAAAAGCACAAGAGAAAACTCCTGCAAAACCCTTTACCGGCTCCGGCAGACTGATGCTAGCCCCCCCCTTTTAAACCCCCCCCCCCAGCTCGAGGGGCCCCCCCTTTCCCTGAAAAAAAAGTATGACAGTTTTGAAATGTGATTGCGTAAAAGGACTAGAGGGGGGGTTTATGTGAAAAGCCCCCCGTTGTGCCCTGCCACAAAAACCCAAAGTACGGGTTTGGGTTGTTTTTGTTTGCACTTTTTTTTTTTCATCAGGATTGCCACGAAAAACACCCCCCGATAATTTGGAATGGAAATGAAAAAATTAGTGGGTCAAAAAACCCGTTTTTTAAAAAAATTTTTAAAGCCGGGGCGCCCAAGGTATGGGGGGGGGGGGGGGAAATTCCCCCAACACTGAACCCGGGGTTTCCCGGAAAATTTATGTCACTAAAAGGGAAGATCCCCAAAAAAGGGTTTTCTCGGGGTTTAAAAAAATGTCCCAAAAAAAAAACTACTGGGATTGCAAAAAATAAAAATTTTTTGGATCCAAGTTTTTGGGAAGTGGTACTTTCCCCCTTCGCTGCTAAGGGTCAGCAGCGCTGATGAATTCTGAACCCTTGTTTAGCCATGGGACTGCTGGAGACGGCAGGTCCCTGGGCTTGTGGGCCGTCCTCTTCAGTCCGCCAACGGACCTTTCAACACAATGGTCAATTAGAATGCGGGGTAGGAAAATTTTCCATTGAAGCCTTCAGCAAATGGGCGCCTAAACTGAAGATATCATTTGCTACTTATTATCAGTTTTGTTCTTAAAATAAACGAAACAAGAAATGCATTGAATAGAATGTATTTATTCCTTGCAAACCATCATTGCACCTTGTACAGAGTTTTTTCCAGTGGTTCCCCAGAAAAAAATGCTTCTTGAGTATGATACCGTGGCCACAGTCCCAAGGCTCCTTGGTACCTGAACGGCACTTTGACCCCTCCCCCAATTGGTTGAAATTAGTTTCATTTTCCACAGGGCTGCTCGGAGGAAGGGCTCTAGCACTTTAAAAACCCAGTAGCACTTTTTCACAAAGGTGTGGAGAGGTAGTGCAGAGGAGGCTTGTCTTAAGGATGTTTTCGTTCGAGTTTGTTAAATTAGGATTAAAAGATCGTTGGAGGAAGATGGAACGTGGGTGGTAGGGGCCGATACTGGACGGAGGCAGAGGTCACGGCTTTATTGGACATATTGATTCAACACAGGCTTGGTCCTGTGTTGTTTCATATGCTTCCTAGAAGAAATGAACCATGCCTTTAGGCTTGCGTTTAGAGACTAGCCAGGCTGAACTACCACAGGACCTCAAAGCAAATTAGGTCTAAATTTAAAAACTTTAGGGAGAACTTTAATTAGGTGCTTGTACTATTTTGGGGAGGAAGCTGAAGAAAGACAACAAGTCGCCTACTGGAACCAGTTACATCCAGTTATGGATTATGGCAGACCGCCAGACCCTGCTCATCTTTTTCCTGCGGGTGAGTAAATCGGGGATTGTTATAAAATGGTGATAATAAAATGGGCTGCAATGTGATCTGCAGATTGGAAGCCAGGGAGGGGACCTGGCAAGTCTCTCTTAGATCTGCTTTAATCATGCGGCCTGAAGAGACATGATTCGGACAGAAATGAGGGCATGTCGCGAAGACTAGGTTTTGTATAAAGCCAACCCTCAGCAGTTCTTCTATTTTGCCAACAGGAGCAGGCCCAGCAAGGCGTTAGGCCACAGGGGTGGTCAACCACGTCAGCACAGGAGCCAGGAACAGCGTGGGGACCAGGAGCCACAGCCTAGGGGGGACCAACAGCAAGACAACGAAAAGGGGGAAGCCGGAAATGATCTCCAGGCCGATGAAGGAGGTGAAGGTGAGAAGCAGGGGGTGCTCTTTGAGTGACCATTTAAGCGATACGGTTTATAAAAAACCCATTCTGGGAACAATTCCAAATTTAAATTACCTCTCATCCCAATAGAAATTGTACCAGAACAACCTGTGGACATTATGAGGGAAGCGGTGCCCAGAGGGGAGATGGAGCAATGGATTGCTATTTTGCAGGAAGTTGTAGCCAGAGGTATATTTTCACAAGTACTTAAAAATATCAACAACAAAAACCCCTTGCCCTTGTTAGTAGACAACGATGCCTTAATTTCAGTTGTACCTTTGCAGTATTGACACTGCAAGTACATTATAATCGCTCAGTAATACGTCAGGACTCTGCTGTTACTAAAATCGATTAGATGAACAAATCAAACAAAAAAACCCCGTCACGATCTCAAAAATGATTGGATGTTGCATTTGATTTCTTGCAGTTGGGGTACTGGAAACAACATGTCTGCCCTGCTGAAGGGGCGCGCCCACCACAGAGAAGGAGGCGGAGGAGGAGATAAACAATTCTGTTTAAATACTGATTAAGCTGCAGTTCTGCGGAGGGAAGTCCCGCCCACCAGACATGCGGCAGCCTGATCTTAGAGCTCTGTGCCGCGATCTAAAAAGAGCTTAAAAACTACTGTTTAAATGCTGTGGTGCCGTGAGTAATGCATCAATAAATTACTTGGGTGTCGGGAGAAGCAAAATTATGTGTTTTTCTAGACAAGATAAGCTTGATTTATAAGCAAAGGAGATACTTTCAGTTTTGCCTGCTTGATTCTGTGGCGCAGGCTGTTCAGGAACTGCATCCCAGAGGCTTGGAAAGTTACCAGATGATTACAAACGTTTGGACCTTCTGATGCCTGCTTTTGTCTAATTATATGCGGGTAAGAGAGCAAAAAGAAACCCAGCCAATAGGTTGGACTAGGAAATTATCTGATACAACACAATCGCCCAGCTCTGCAGCGTGTCGAGCAGCCCCCAGAGCGACGGAGGGGTAAAAATGGCGTCAGGATCTGAGAAGGGAAAGAGGGAGGACTACTCCTCCTCCCACAGATCAAGACTTCATGAAAGAACCTGCGTTTAATGAGGACGGAGCTAGCTAGATCATGAGTGTTAATCAACAGGACGTGATACATAGAATGGATGGCTTTCAAAGGATCTTCAAAGCACTAAACAAGATTTATCACATGAAATAAAGTTAAATGGCCAGCGGCTTGATAATTTGGCAGGAGAATTTAAAAACCTGGAGATACGTGTAACGGAAAATGAAACTAAATTAACTCCCAGAAGCAAGCTTTACTCAAAACTAATATGAAAACTGACTTATATTGAAGATTATTCCCGCAGGCAGAATGCCAAAACTGTTTTAATTTTGTTATTCAAAACAAGGGGGCATCATTAAAAACAGGAAGTTTTAACCTGGTTTAACTCCTTTCTGCCCAAACAACTAGAGGACACGATTTGGAGAGAGTTCATTATTTGGCAAGTCAAGAGATGGGGCCCAAAAACCAGTGATAGTAAGATTTGCTTCTTATGTAAATAAAGAGGTCTATTTTCAATTAGAGCCCAATCCTAAATTCTGAAAGAGGAATGCAACGTGCAATTTTTCAAGATTTTTCTAAAAACTGCTGAGTGGCGTAAATCGATGAACCATCACAATATATTAAAGTAAGAACAACAACTATCTATTCTTGGGGCCACCCCCTATTTTTGAAAGTTGGAAAGGCTCTGTTCAACCACTGTTCACTCTCTAGAAGAAGGCCAGCATCTTCTTGAAGCATGGAAACATACAAGACGACTCAGGTTCTGCCTGTTCTCCCCCGGGAACTCCAGTGGCAACATCGGACAGTGGAATTTCTCTTTTTTTACTCCGACTCCAGGAATCTTCGATGAAGATGAAGATATTTGAAAACTCATTCAACTTACTCCTCTCTCTTTCCCCTCTCTCACCTCCTATCATCCTCTGTTTTTCTTCTTTTAATCTTCTCCCCCCTCTCCCTTCCACTTCCTTCCCCTCTCCCCCCCTTTTTTGTTTTTTTTTTTTCTTTTTCCAATTTTAATTTTTGTTTTTGGGGTGTTTTTTTTTTTTTCTTTTTCATCATCCTTTTCTTCCCTTCCCCCTCCTCACCTCCCTTCTCCTCTTTTGTTTTTGTTTGTTTGTTTGTTTGTTTTTTTTTTTGAGGGTGGTGGTGGTGGTGAGAGGGTGGTTTAGAAGGGGAGAATAAACTTATAGAATTTACAGTAACACGCTACTTAAGAGTAATGAGATCCAGGCTGGCTAATGTCTGTGGGCGACCTCCTCCCTCCATCCCCTTGATGCACATGCTAAACAGTATGATAGCTGGTGGGGTGGGAAAAGAATAGTTTTTTAGGGTGGGGGATTAGATTTCTTTTAGTTTATTTTTTATTAATTGATGGTGTTTTTACTTTTGTATGCACAACGGGGACCATTCCAGAATATTGAAACTAAAAGAAATGGGTTATGGGAAAGTTTATAAAATTAGCAACGTTGAATGAAAAGTCTGGGGTCATTTTCGAAGAGAAATAGAATCGAGCGATGATCAAAGGCACAAAATAGATATTGCCTTTTTTGCAAGAGACTCATCAAATAAGAGATGGTATTAATGAATTAAAAATTCCAAATGTTGATATTTATGAAAAAAGCTTTGGCACATCTAAAGCAAGAGGGGTTGCCATTATAATCTCAAGGAATTGTGAATGTGTTGTTGAATAATGTGGTAAAAGATTCAGAAGGTAGATATATAATATTGCAAGTTCTAATGGGGAAAGATCATTATACTTTGGGTTAATCTGTATGCACCAAACGTTAACCAAGGCCGCTTTTACAATCTCCTTTGGGATCAGATTGAATTGCTTAAAAAGGGGTATTTAATAATGGAGGGGATTTCAATATGGTCTTAGATAAAATTAAAGATAAATCGGTATGTAAAAAGGAAGAGTGGGGTACAAGACTACAACCCTAGCAAAGTTATTATAAATACAACAGGATTGAAGGATGTTTGGAGAGAAATGAAAGGAGATGAAATAAAATATTACCTTCTACTCACCAGTGCACAAAACCTATTCTAGGATAGATTTTGTGTTTGTTTCACAAAGCCTAATACCCAAGATAATAATACCGAAAATTGAGATCATAAAAAATCTGATCATGCTTTAATGTCGATTGATTTAGCAACAAATAAAAATTATAGAGAAGCTAAAAGGTGGAGAATGAATTTAAAAATATTTCAACATCCAGAAGTGCTGGAAAAGGTTTAAAAAGATTGGTTGAAAACTTGGGATATAAACGAAAAGGCAGGTAGCAAACGCCAATCATATGGGACACCCTGAAAGCGGTAGCTAGAGGCCTTATCATAAAAGAAATATTAAAGCTAAAAAACAGGAAGAACTCAATAAAAAGGAAATTAGAAAAAATTAATAGCAGATTTAGAATCCCAATTTTTCTTACTAAGGATAATAAGATACTGAGGTTGATTGAAGCAAGGAAAAAAGAGTTAGAAGATCTAGATTTACAACAAAACACAAAGGAATCTTCTGTACCTAAAAAGAAATTTTTTTGAATACAGCAACAAGAACTCAAAAATTTTTAGCCGATTAGCACAGAAAAGACAAACAAGAATACAATAGGGATTATAAAAGACTCCTCAGGTAAACATGCACACAAATGAAGGAAAAAGTTGTTAGCTATACAAGAGTTTTATCAGTTGTTATATACTGCAAAAATAACCTAAGGAGGATATAGAATAGGTACATCACCCAAGAATTTAAAGAGGGTCTTGGACAGGAAGATATGCTGGAATGGAAAAGCCTATTACAGACCAAAGAGATAAGCGAGGTAATAGAAAAAATAAATAATAATAAAAATCACGGAGTGGACGCTCTGGGACCTGAATTTTACAAACTTTTTAAAGCAGTATTAATAACTAAATTAAAGAAGCTATATAATGAAATTTTGGATGGAGAACAAATTCCGAGATCTTGGACCCATTCTTTAACTATTTTAATCCAAAACCTAATAAAAAATTTAATGGATATTGGGTCATACAGACCAATATCCTTATTAATCAAGATGCTAAGATTTTTCACCAGCAATACTTGGCTAAAAGAATGAATAAGTTCACTAGCTAAATATATTAAAGAGGATCAATGTGGTTTTATTAAAGGTAGACAAATGGCAAATATTATTAGAAGGAATTTGAATGTTCTTTATGAAATGGGAAAGAGTACTACTAAAGCTGGATGTTATTCTAGATCTTTTTAAAGCTTTTGATTGTGTTCAATGGCCCACATTAAAAATATTGTTAAAAAAGGGGATTTGGGAAATCCTTTTTGGGGTAATAAATCAACTAATTTCAACGGGCACCTCCTCAATAATAGTTAATGATGGATTGACTGAACAAATCACCCTAGGCCGGGAACTAGACAAGGATGTCCTCTTTCTCCAGTCCTTTTTTGTATTGTTATAGAGCTCCTGGCAAATGCCATAAGGGACGACAAAATCTATTAAAGGTATAGGGAAAGATGGGGCAACTAAAATCAGTTTATTCGCGGACGATGCTCTTTTGACTATTGTAAACCCAATAGAGAATATTCAAAGATTTAAAAACTCTTTAGAAGAATTTGGAGAAATAACAGGACTATGTGTAAACTGGCAAAATCAGAGAGTTTATTGTTCAATTATGGAAAACATGACTTAAAGATGATTGAAAATCTGGACTTAAACGGGGAAAAGCATTAAATATCTAGGATTAGAATTCCATAAAGAATTTACTAAAACTAAAGAAAGAAATTTTTTGAAATTAGAAGAAGAGATGAAAAAAAAAATTATTATCCTACTCTAAACTAAATTATCGTGGTTTGGCGAATTGCATTGATAAAATGAAAATACTTCCAAAAATTAACTTTATTTTTAAAAATGTTACCGGTTCAGTTTTAGAAAAGGAAATTAAAACTCTCCAAGACATGATAAATAGGTATTGTAATGCAGGGAAAAAATCAAGAATAAATAAAAGTCTATGGTATAGATCTCAGAAATGTAGGAGGAATAGGTATACCTAATATAAAAAATTATTATATAGCCAATCAACTTAGTTCTTTGGGGGAAATTTCTTTTTAAACCACAAAAGCTAATATGGTGGGAGCAAGAGTCTTTGGTATAAAGGGGAAATAAACACATTTTTATTCACGGAAGTTAAAAAACAAAGTAAAGATTGACAACCCCTATTGAATAGTTTAATTGTTACATGGAGAACATATAGGAAAATCTTGTCTCCGAAGGGATCCCCACTGGCTTTAGTTATGACTTGGAAAGCTTTCCAGACAACTTGAAGCATTATTTGGAGTTATTTAAAATTAAGAAATAGCTAGACTAAGGATTGGATGCTCAAGATTAAAAACAATTCAGGATATAAAAAAATATTTTGCAACCAGTGATTTAACATGGTTAAAATTTTTATTCAACTAGGAAAATGGATGAAGGACTGGGGAAAGAGAAATAATCAAATCAGAGAATGCACAAAATTTGAACTTTTCCTATTATCGCTTGAGTCTGAACAGGAAAATTCAGAGAAAGGAATAACACGTAAAATATATAAAATATTAGGGGAATTATCAGAAATGAAGGAGTTAAACACCTTGAGAGAAGTTTGGAACCAAGACCTTAATGTACAGATAGAGAAAGAAGACTGGAAGAAAATTTGGAATATGAGAATTTTGAGATCATTATGGTCAGGATAAAAGAAAACTACTTCAAATTGGTTTCTAGATGGTATTTAACCCCAGTAAGACTGAATAGAATGAATCCTGATTACTCTAAAATATGCTGGAAATGTGAAAAAAGCCTGGTACATATATGCATCTTTGGTAGGAATGTGAAATAGTCCAAAGGTTTGGAAAAAAAGTGTTTTTAGAGCTAAGTAATATGATTAAGATGGATATAGATTGTAATCCAGAGATAGCATTTTATCATTGTTAACAAGTAAAGATTATGCTGTTACAACAAAGGAACTAATAGCAAATTTTATGACAGCTGCTAGATTAATTATAGCAAAAAATGGAAGTCAAAACTAGAATTCAAGATGGAAGACTGGTATAATGAACTTTGGATATAGCTATAAACGATAAACTGTCCTGCAGTTTAAAGGTTAAACGAGGAGAAATGAAAAAAGACATTTTCTACGATATCTGGGGTAAATTTTTAGATTATGTACTAGTCGAAGGAAAAGGGAAAGAGTCCACGAATATCTCACAACAATTCTGGAGAAGAGAACTATCACAAGACTACTAGAAGAATAGCAGATGGAGCAACGAATAAGAATGTATGGATGGCCCCGTGGGATGGGGGTGCACTTATATTGTTTGTTGTAGTTGTTTTTTTTTTAACCTTCATTTTCTTATGTTGTATGTAGTTTAAAATTTAATAAAAAACATTTAAAAAAAAAAAAAGCTGCAGTTCTGCAGGGTTTCTTCTTTTTCTGTTAAACAGGGAAAAGTTATCTCAGTTGTTGTAAGTAAGTTTTTTTGCACTGAGTGTAAATCTGAGTTGAAGATTTTACACATTTACTACTTCTGCTCTAAGAGCAGCATAGGTATGTTTTACACTAAGGCATTTACTCTATATATATGCGTATATACATAGTAAGTTGGGTTTTCCTGAAACCTTATCCTTGCTTTACAACACTATTGGTTATTAGATAACTATTGTTGGGATGCTGGATATTACACTTCAACAGCAGAGAGCAGTTGCCATCTGTGTTGAACAATCTGTTCTATGTAATGCTCAATGAGCTGTTTTATTTTTTCCCTGGAAATAATTACCATGTTATTTATAGTGGGGGACCATAGAACCGTGCAGTAACTGACTTACAAAAAAACAGGTCCCCAAAAGATCATCTCTGTTTGGTTTTTTTTTTTAAAATACTTAGCCTCTTATTAATAGTTCCTTGGTGGGCTCATACTGTAAAAAAAAAGGTGCACTTTTAAAAAACATTTAGTTTACTACTGAAAAACTATTGCTCTTCCCCCCATAAAAAGTTGATTATAATCTTCTGATACTGCTAAACGTTAATATTTCTTGCATTTGCAACTAATCTTTTAAAAAACTTAATGTAAGGCCAACCTCATTCGCTTTGCACTAAAATCCAACAGTGATATTCCATGTCTCCTTGTAACAGTGTTGTTGACAACATGAAAACAAATACTTCCTTTGAGTTGCACAACTATCGTACAGTAATTAAAAATGTATCTTCTAAAAGGTTTGGGCGAGAACATTAAAACAAACATTACCTTTTGTATTGCAAAAAAGTACTGTAGTGGTTAAAAATGTCTATTCTTAAAATTTGTAGTTATTAACCTTAAAACATAAATTAACTTTGCACTGCCTAATACCTATTTGCACTAAAAAACTTGTATTAATGATACCTGTCTTCCTAACATTTAATGTTTAGTCAAAAGAACAACTACATCCCAGGTGCAACTAATTGTTTACAGTTATACCTTATAACCTAAGAAAAAATTTTGTAAGTGTTTTTAAGAACAATAAACCTGTCTAAACCTAACTTGTACGCCCCAGCGATCTTTCTGTGCATTCTTAATGTGTTTGGTGTTTTACAGCAAGTGGTGCAAAGAACATATATCAATTAAAGCATTACAGTGAAAACAAACGTTAGAAATTGAGTGCATATGGTGCGTACTATTTGTTGTTGGATTCATGTGTATGAGTTAATACAAAATTTGAACAACGGCAGTGCACAAAAGGCTAGAAAGGTGTGTAATGGCGCAGCTAGGCCAACATCCAAAAAAAGGGAATCGCCAGTCAGGTACTTTGGGGAAAAAAATTTTTTTTTCATTCTTCTCCTTTTCTGAGGCGTTCTCAAAAGGATGAGAATCATCTAGTGATTCCTCATTTTTCACAATCAGGTAAGGGGAACGGTCATTCTCGCTTTGGCCCAAAATGACCTGGCCTGTTGTTTTTGGTTTCTTTTTTTCTGGCATCCTCACTGGCCCTTTGGCATTCCTGCCGACATTTCGGAGCAAGCAAACGCCCAGTGGCATCGCGCACATTCCCTTTGCTGTGCCCCGTCCACTAAGTAGTGATACCGACCCTCCTCATCACTGTCGTCCTCACAACTGTTAGCTGTATCAGCAGGGTTACTATAATCACCTTCTGAGTCGCTAACCCCCTCAATGGGACCTAGAGTGTTCCCCTGGACTTAGAGAAACTAGAGGTTTGCGTACTGGTCTGCACTTTACTGGTCTTGCTACCGCTTTTCCCTTTGAACCCTGATGGTGTTTCAGTGAGATAATCTGTAAGCCCCTGGAGGCATGTGTTCGCAACCCTAAGGCTGTTAATTATCTCCTTCTGGAAGAATATGTCCTCCTCGTCCCTTTATCCATTTTAACCTCCTTTCGTTGGTCAGATTCCTTTACCACTCCACAAATCCAGATAAGGTGTTATCCAGCCTCGCAGCTGCTGTGGTTTTTGTTTCCGTTTCCCGGATTAAGGCCAGTTTGTTGCAGGATCAAGAGTTGCCTCATAGTTTGTTGTTTCATATGATCCTGAAGTAGGAAAAATAAAGGAAGATCATTTTGTAATTACATGAAAGGCTAGTTTAGCTGTAGCACAGGCACAAATGTGTTAATGAGTGTATGTTGGGTCGGAATGTTTCCACCGGTGAAAAATTCAAGGAACATACTTTTAGAAAAAGGTCTTCTATATATATATTCATACCAACATATAATCATCACAAAGAGGTAAAGGGTGGCTATAAAAGGATATTCGGCTGGTATTAATAATATGTTACCACAAGTTCAGATTACAGACCACAAAAGTTATATTAAGGACCAAACCCAATGAACCCCTGTTACACCCATAGTAAAAGCAAAAAAACACTATCAAAAAATTACTGACTGTTGTTGAGGCCCCTTTTTGCAACAGTGGGAGGTGTGCTTGTGAAGACGAACACCAGACGTGGAGGGCTCGCATCCCTCAGTCGTTTTAGTATCTAGGAAAAGCAGTAATTAATTTTTAACAAATTAATATTGGCTATTTCGCTTTCCCGCCTATGAACCTGCCCAGCGTGGTGCTGGTACTCAAGCAGTACCTCAGACTATAGCATGTTACATGAGTACGGTGCCGAATTTTAGTCCACTGGAAAGTTACATACCAAACACTGAAGTTTCCGAGGGCCCAAAGCTATGGTTATCGTAGTCTGCGTCCTCGAAAAGAATCAACGTGGCGGCATTTTCTCTAACGCACCGCATCGAATCCATTTCTATAATTGGGAATAGGTGCAAATGGAAGAGAACGAATTGTTTAATGTTCACCACATGGCAGGTTCACATACAGCAAGATGAATGCTTTGGCGCTTGTCCTCAATTGATTACGATTTTCCGTTTTATTTTTCAATCTTGAAAGTGATTGGTTATCTTACTGTTAGGCACGCCCCACTCCCCCTCCCTTCCTTCCTCTGTGCAACGGGGGAATGTTTGTATTGGTCAGTTGAACGCTGGGTAAACGTTGGAGTTTTATTGAAAGTAGTACTTCCTGTTCTTTTCTATCCCCACACATTTTATCTAATTTAAATGCTGCCTAAATAACACAACCCATAAACACACCACTCAAAACCGCAATGGTGTTGATTTCAACCTAAGAAAAACAATTTTTTTTCAACCTTTTTTTTTTGGACACTGGCAAGCTACAACAATAATACCTCTAAACTAACAACATCATTTTCGAAAATAATAATTGCAGCGTATGTAAACGGAACCAAAGTGATGATTTCCTTATTAAGGGTCAGCCGTCGACGTTTCGATGGTTTCCGTCAATTTTTTGTAACTAATTGTGAAAATATGTGTCCTCAGACGACACACATGTTTTGACTCGCAGATAAGCTCCCAGTGAGCAGTAATAAATAATTTTTTTTACAGGGAAGTTCTATCATTCGATAAGTTCGATGTTTTCCTTGAGGCTAAAAGAGATAATTTTTTAAAGAGATCGATGGTTACGTAGATCTAATAGTTGGTGTTACTGAAACAATTAAAAATAACTTCCTATGGAACCGCAACCGAATGGAGTTTTTCCTGATTACGGGGCAGCAATCGACGTATCGATGGCTCCAGAGAATTTTTAATATATATCTTTGTAAATGGGTGTCCTCACACGACACCCATTCTTTGACTCACAGATAAGCTAAGCTGCCAGTGTTCAGTAGCTAGATTGTTTTCTGAAGGCGGGACTTATCCATCGAAAGTTCGATGTTTTCCTGGAAGTTCAAAGATATAATTTTTTTTACAGGGGCTATCCTCATAACCCCAACATTTTTGTACAGATTAATCACGTCCTACTGTTTATTTGATAAACCTTTTATTTGATAAACCTTTACCAATGGGCTACCATTCGACAGATCGATGGCTCCTAGAGTTATTAATTGTTATTTAGAAACAATGTGTTCTCAAACGATAAACATGTATTCCCTGGGAATTTATTAGTTCCGGTTTAAGGGACTAATCGTTTGCCTTGCTGCGGTAAACCGACACGACGGTACATCGAAGCATGCATGCTTCTTTGAATATACTAAATGGCAGAGGTAAAATCAACTGGCTGAAGAAAAAAACTTCTTTTTGGTAACTCACCCGTGCCAGCAGAAGACTCACTTTCGGTGGTCCGGGTAGAGGGTGGATTGATGTGTCGGTGCGGAAAATGTTTGCCATCTCGTCATACCAAACAAATTTTGACCGTCCGGAGCCGGATGTGTTGTTATGAATCACTGCCTGCTTGTAAAGCTTCCGTAGTGATTTTGTTTTTTTTCCTGATTCGGATGCAGAAGAGTTAAAACCAGTTTTCCTAGTTCCGTTGAGTCACCTCAAATATCTAAAATATTTCTTTTTAGTGAAGATAATGCATATTTTATCTCTGCCTCTCCCCATACCTTAATTAATGCTGAGGTCTCCTCATTCCCCAGATAATGCCTCTCTTTATTTTGGTTTGTATGGAGTTCCTGACTACTTTCCGATGTGTCTTCAGTATCCATTTTCAAATCTCCGCGCTAGAAGTTCTCAAGCAATACTGATCAGTAAAAGATGTTCCCTGATACTACCAGTACATAGACTTCTGCCCCTCCCCCCTTGGAGCCTCAATCTGCATGTCAAGGGAAAAGGGGCTGGCAACCATGCAAAGGAATGTTGGCTGGTAATGGTGATAACCCATTACCAAGAGCTGTAAAGCACATGAGCGAATGTGTTGTTTTTACTAAACACGTTTCAGATAACATTGCAACCCATGTGGCACACATGAGAGCAGCTGTCTCTTTTTAGATTATTTTTTCTGTATTTCTGATGTACCATATCAAGAAGTTGTTCCTCAGAGGGATGTTTTCTCGTTAGAAATTCTGATGTCTGTAAGGTTACTTCCTTTCCCCCCCCAACCACTACTGACTTATTGCATATCAAGAGAAAGGTGTAGACTACCCAGGAGTTTAATTGTTGGCTTGTAAATCGCAAGGGGCCCCTTTCTCGGCCTGTGTTTTCACTCTGCTGCGATGAAGTTTTGAAAAACAGCATTCTTATATCCAAGTCCGTAATCACCACAAATACTTCTCCTAATTAAAGCAAACACTTTGACTGCCCCCTGAACTTTTTACAATATAAAAATGAGGTTCGCAAGGCACAATCTGTTGGTCATAATACAATGGCTGTATACCACTGCTGTTAGGTATCGCTTGTAGTGGAGGAGCAGTTTATAGTGAGTAGTGTAATTTCGATTATGATCCTATGTCAAGGTGTAACAGCATTGAAACCAACGGAAAAACTTGTTGTCCCACGAAGGGCGTTTGAGTGCCCTTTATTAATCTGACTAAGCAGGTTGCAGGATCTGTTCCAAAGGAAAGCAAGTCATGAGTTCAGGCCCCTTGCTGAAAAGAGATTCGCCATACTAGCCATCTGCTGTTTTCTTTTTCAATAGATGTTATCATTCTAGTTGACTATTACTTCCCGCTGTGGCACCTCTGCAGGCCCCCAAACCCGCAAATCATGAGGTAGTTGATGGAAATCCTGGGCTGTTGTCGGTTTTACAGAGGTTCAGAGGGGATAGCAGATATATTGCTGTAGGCCATGTGGTATATACAGCATGACTCATTACTTTCAGGGGCTCTTTTTTTCGGTAATGTAAACAAGTCTGCATGCCACATTGCAGTTCTACGGAGGGGTGCTATTAGTTGAAGCTTGAGTTCCCTGCTAAGGAACCCTCCATATAACATGGCTTATTTGAGTCGCGGTGACTGCTTAATGAAGCTCAAAGGATAAAGATTATGTGGTTAATACTACACAATGTCCTATCATGTAGAGGTTATAATCAATGACAACTGAAGCCTTGCAGGATTCAGGTATTTATTGTTACTAGAAATGATTGTAGGTTACATTATGGCACAGGCAAATGAAAAAGCCGTCATCACTGCACCCAAACACCAAATTTCCTTTGGCCCTCCCTCTGGAAGGCTGTGATCCTGAGAGTTTAATAGCAAGTCACTGTGGCTGTAAGTACCCTTAAAGGGGTCATGTGGTAGAAAGAATTGTCAACAGTATGAATATTTTTTTTTCTTTAGGGTTTCAAGACTTGTTGATATTGGTTTTCATACAAGTCACTTAACATGGGTTTGCAAATACTCAGCAATGGCATTGCGCCACTGCTTCTGCCTCTGCACGGGCAGTTCCCGATCTGTTACAGTCATATTTTTCGTGCATCCGTGAATCAGCCAGGGAACGTTGCTGCTGATCCTCATCAGGAATTTCATGTTTTCCCGTTCACAAATGTTATGTAGAATCACGGCAGCAGCAACAATTGAGTTGATGTTTTCATGTGTGCTTCTATTTGACAGATAAGCGCCTGAATCTTGCCTTCAAGCGCCCAAATGCTCTTTCTACGAGCATCGTGATCGATTAAAAATCTTATTGTAGTGACGCTCCCTGTCATTTTATGGTACAGCGAAAGGCTTCATCAGCCACTTACACAATGGATACGCACCATCCCCTAATATTATGGGTGGAATCGACACCCCTGCATAGGTGAACAATGGGCTGCCGGGAATTAGTGTCCCTTCCTCATCTTACTGAAGAGAGTAGATGACCTAAAAACATGAGCATCATGGTTCACACCTGAATGTCCGGTCAACATGGAAAAAAAAATACGTCTCCGTCACAAGCAGCCTGCAGTTAGAACAGAGGGAAAGACTTCCTATTAAAGTAAGCCGGGCCCTGCAATTTAGGCGGGCAGATAGGAATGTGTGTTCCATCAATACACCCAATGTATGCGGAAATCCGAATATTTTCATTGATGAGTCATCTGTTGAAATAGAAACAGACGAAACAGTCATTGACCCTCAAATGAATAGAAGCTGCACAACAGAAAATGTAGCATACCTGGAACAGCAGTGCGTGTTGTCGCATTGCAGGAAACAGCAATTGGACAGATTCCTCAAGGAACCTCCCCAACGCCCTCAAAAGGCTTCCTTGACTGACCCATCGCCCCAGTGTGTGGCAGGGAGATCCATATAGCAAAATTGCGCTGGGTTATTGATCATTTTAATTATCAGTTGATTTGCCATTACCCCTCAATTGAGCGCTTTCTACCTGTTCTTGTTTTTTGTCGAAGCAAGATGCGCTTTCCAGTATCTACCTTACTCATGCCTTTAATATTGTTGTATGCATCAAACATCTCCCCCCTCAATCGTCTGTTCCCATACTAAACATGCCCATAGAAGGCATCTGGTCTGACCATGCCACCCGTGTGTGTGGCAGGGAGTACGTAGACCAACATTGTGATGTGTGGGAAAATTACAATTGTACTTGGAAGCCCTTTTTCCCCCTCAGTTTGACTGCATGCCAAAATTTGTTCAGGTATTTTGTGGGATGGAGAAGCGGTTCCCTGTATGCACCTTTTCATCATTCCCGTTCTTCTAAGATTCTACGGTAGCAAACTTGTACTGAACTTAAAAGCGTAATGCAACTGTAACAGACGAACCCGCATTAAAACACCTACCTTACTGAATTCTGATAGGCGAACCTCTTCCTTGAGAAGGAAAGTGTTCCATTGCCAGGACACCTTGATGACTATACTTGCCACAGTAGAACTTCCTTTTGGAATTTCCAGGGCGATGGTTCTGTAGCAAGAACGGCTGGCCAAGAAGTACACGCCAATTGCTACTCGTTCTTCGACTGGAATGCTGACCGCATTACTGTGTCCCTCCGCATCAGATATGGTCGCAGCTTGTCGGCGACCCAAAAAGTGTTCTCCTTGTCATTCGGAAGTTCTCCAACCAATTGTCTGTCGTCCCACAGCTTAAGAAACCGTGTCGTTAAACCACTGAGAACGCCCAGGGGAACACCAGAATAGTTTCTGTCTAGGCGACGTTCGTATCCACTGGGAAATGCCCTTATCAAAGTGTTGCAACCCACATAGTTTCCCTAAAACAAATGCCTGCGTCGAAGTAACCGTTTTCTGCTACAGAAGCATAACGTAGCTTACCGTCTATCAACTTACAGTAACTGCGCAGCAGTGCAACAAAATATGGGATCCTCTGTTTGAATTTCTTTAGCCGGCATCAGAACGGAGGGAGCCATGATAGCATGAAATTGATAACGGAGGCGGAAGTTCCTCCGACATGCTCTAGGGATTTAGGAAGGGAGAACTCGAATGTCTTGGAGGAGCATGGGTCATACAAAAGATATGTTGTGTGCTGGTCCACCTAGTGCCCATGACGGAGAACAGCATTTTTTTCACGCCGCCAATGGACGGAGCAATACAAATCGTAACTAGAAAACAAATGTTGATACAATTATTCGGCTCTGCAGAAAATGACGGCGGGTATCGATGCATCGATACGCAGTGGTTTTTATTTTAAAAAAAAAAATTAAGAAGAAACCCGGGCATTTAAAATAAGCTTCTC
Source organism: Phrynocephalus vlangalii (assembly GCA_037367305.1). Taxonomy (NCBI): domain Eukaryota; kingdom Metazoa; phylum Chordata; class Lepidosauria; order Squamata; family Agamidae; genus Phrynocephalus; species Phrynocephalus vlangalii. The sequence goes on along the minus strand of JAWVWN010002796.1, from coordinate 22,245 downwards.
AATGCGAAGGGAGCACGTGAAGCAGTACTGGATTCGACCCTAAAACATCGCCCGGTGAGGACACGGAAAGAGGGGTGGGGGCGAATGGAGACCACGTGACCACCACGTGACCGCCTTCGGATTCACAGCGAAGGCAATCACGCTGCGAAGAGAAGTACTTCGTGAAGTGACGGCCTTGGTTAACTCCTTGAGTGGGAATTCACTTTTTCAATGGAGGTAGCTTAGAAAAATGGCTCCAGGCAGCCAGTAATAATCCTGCGTGATTCATTAAGAGCTACCTCTACTTGTTTCGCATGTCAAGCTCTATCATGTTCTGCAGGGACAAAACTGTTGTTCTTACAATTTGTGGGTGTGCACCCTATTCTGACCCAACCAGTTTCCCTGATTGTCATTTTCTGTTTGGTGCTTAGGTGTTTATTTCTTGGGGTGGGCATTATAAAGTAAAAAAAGACACCTGAAAACTCCCTCCCAATCTATTTTGCCCTGATAACTGATCAACAACAGGGTGAAATTATTTTCTGCCCCATGGGCTGCACCAAATAGGCATTAAATAACAAAAGGAAACTGGAAGTGTCCAAATTGGCACTGCTGGTTTCTATTTTGAAGCTTTAGGATTGAGGTCATACAGAATCTCCCAAAGTGTTTGTCAGAGAGAGAAGAGGTCTGGTCAGAGACTTGATTAAGGGAGTTAGGGACTGCTTATATATACGTGTTAAGAATAAGTTTAGATACACAATTTGAGAGAAGTTATTTATTTATGTATTCAATAAACATAAGTGTGTTTTGGAAACGTTAACATCGGTGTCAGTCCCACTTCTTATGAATAGGTCTTGTGGAATAGTGAATGGTGGCGCAACATAAAGAAGGTGCTTTCACAAAGTTTAAGTGCAGGCCGGGTTGCCCAAAGACAGGATCCGTCACAGTTCTAAGCTGAAAAGGCAGATAGGTCTAAGTAGAAATTGTCTTTTTTTTTTGCTCAAAATAATAGTAACAGATTTTTTTTAAAAAATGAAGGGCTTTGTAATGGTCAACCTCCCCCCCCCCCGCCGCCGCGCATTGCCTTTGGATGATGCCAAAAAGCTCCCAGGACACATGGCCCCTAGTGGTGCAGGGGAAAGTGTGGATATGCGGAAAGCTGGCTTTTCGAGGACATGAACTTTCTCCAAAGCTCGAAATTTCTCAAGATAATTAAAACCTCAAATGGCAACTTCACTGTACAAGTGCAGTTTGATCTTGCCAGGGAGAAATGAATGTGTATTGTTAGAGGTTCACTTCTACTAATGAATGGTTCATTGATCCATGCTGTAAAACATCAGCCTTCTTGGCTAAAAGGAGTCAAGCAGAGGCGGCAAGCAGTGTTTGCCCCACCAGCCAGACACCATCGATTGCCACAAGTCCGATACATTTTCATTAGAGCAATTGGTAGTGCGTTTTACTCGGCTCTTTTGTTTGTTTGTTTAGATTTTTATACCGTCATGTTATGAAAGCAAAGGATGAATAGCTTTGGTGAACCTTGGCAAGGGTACACTTCCTTTGAATCTGATCATATAGTCCTTCGGCTCAAGCACTGAGAAGGGGGATATGGTAGATACCTGTCTTTGAAAGTTACACTGGACCAGTGTTGGTGAACCTATGGCACGGGTGCCAAACGTGGCATTTGGAGCCCTTTCTGTGGGCACCAGACATCGCCCCTTCACAGCCACCTGGATTCAGGTTAAATTGCTGTATTGGCAATTTGCAAAAAAAAAAAAAGTGGCTTTGAATTGCAGTTTGGGTACTCGGTCTCTAAAAGGTTCACCATCACTGCACTAGAAAATAAGGGACAATGAATTGAACATGTATGTCTCATTTCTCAATGGCCTCTACAAATAAAAGCCTGTCTGTATTACAACAGAAATGTGTGTGTCATGTGACATCAAGTCAGAGATGATATGCAAGAACCCTATTAGGGCTTTCTATGTAAATTAGAAAGTTAATTTTATGAATTTTACTCTCCCCTCCATGAGTTTCTACATGGCTGTGTTAAGATTTGAATTCAGATATCCTGAGTCCTAGCCCATCACTCCACTCCAAGAGGTACAGTGGTACCTCTAGATATTAAATTAATTCGTTCCTCAAGATGCTTCGTAACTTGGACATTTTCACATCTCGATCCAAATAGGGTGCAATGCACCCTGGGAATTGAAGTCTTCAATTTTCCTATAGAGAATTTTCATATCTTGAGTTTTTGTGGAAGCTTTTTGGAAGACTTCAATTCCCCGGGTATATTGCACCTCGGAGGGACTTCCCTTCATAGCACAATATTTTTGTAACTAGAGATAATCATATCTAGAAGTACCACTGTAGAAAGAGATGGGTTGCAACAAAATTGTCCCCAATTAGTATAAGAATTGCACCTAAGCTGAAAGAAAGCAAAAGAGCTGGAGAGGGAGACAGCTGCTGAGGTCTTTGTCATCCCTGTTAATTTAAAAAGCCATGGCATTTCACACACTATAACGCATTGTTCAACAGAGCTTAGAAAAAATATCTTTTTGGACAGTGTGTGCTCTATACCATCAAGTTGGAACTGACTTATGGCAACCCTGATAGGGCTCTCAACTTAAGTGGGTACAGCTTCCCAACTCGCTGGCCAAATGAACCGAGATATATAGGAATTATGGTCCCCAAACTACCTTTCCAAGGTTTCATCTTTCTTCCTGTTCTTCCTCACAAACCTTTTCTGTCTCATTGCCACTGTGTTATAGAGGAGACTCTCTGTTGGGAATAAAACGTGGTATAAATTAAATGTACTAAATGGCTAAAATAAAAGGAGAATCATCTCTGTGCTTGTAAAAGTGAACATCCCATTCTCAACGGACTTCTCTTCCCCACAGCTTGTTGTATACGTAGTGGATAATTCATTTAAAACAAATCAACAAAAATTGTTTCCAAAATGTTGTCCTGGCTTAATGACTAGCAGCTGAACAACCGTAATTAAGGCTCATCTTTTTCTGGTTCAAGTGCCTGTTTTTCAGAAATGCTAAAGCCTGGAACCTTTCTTTCTTTCTTTGATGTTAATTGTTGGATGCTGTAACTCAGCATGCACTCAAGACAATGTACATCCTTACATGGGAAACACTAGAGAAAGAAGATCTCTTCAGGTTTCCTAGACTTCCCTTTATCTGCTTTCCTGTGTGCTAACCTTCTTTTGACTCCAGATTGCTATTTGGGTTGCTGATGTCACTTCCTTCTCTCATACCTCTAAGATTCCTGTCACTTATGGATGTATCCATCATGTATCCTAGATATATTTCTCTAACAAATGCAAGGTCTTTTATTTTCTTAGAAAGAAGATGCAATTGTGATTCCTTTACAAAGAGTGCTGTTGTAACTGTTCCAAATGTCAATTGCTGAATCCACAAATTAGCATTGTTCCGGTGCTACTGGGCCTCTACTCTCAGTATTAGTCATGGTAGGCTACAGAGTCCAAATCTCTTGCAACACTGAGAGAAGAATACTATGCAGTACACCGTTGGAGTCGTTTTTTTCCAACTCTGTGAGTAGTAACTGACTTTTTATTTACACCCCAAAGTACCCTGTATGTTGTGATATTGCTTTATGACAGTGGTGGAGAACCTTCAGCACTCCAGATGTTTTGGACCACAACTCCCAGAATTCCGAGCCTAGATTGCTAATGACAAAGAATTGTGGGAGTTGTGGTCCAAAACATCTGGAGCGCCGAAGGTTTGCCATCACTGCTTTATGATATTGACTGAGGTACCACTTGTACAAGTGGTTGTACAACAGCTAGCTGTCCAATTAGAAACACCTTTGAATTGTCAAGGTCCTTGCCTTTCACATACTCCAGAAAGAGCCATTTCTTAGCAGAATGTAGGGCGCCATGGCGTGATTGTGCCAGGTGCCGCCGCTTTGCCCTCTCCCCGCCGAAAGCCCACAAGACCTACCTCCGTCTCGTGAGGTGAGAGTTGGGCAAAGCACATAAAGGGGGCTGGCCCACGTGGTCCCGGCCTCTTCATCAGCCGGATTCCGGAGGGGAAGAAGCTCTAGCTGCCTGAGCAATCGGCCGCCATTTTGGCCACGTGGTAGTCGCAGTGGCAGTGGTCAGAGCTCCGGGCGTCGGGAAGGAGGACGGGCGGCTACCTTCTGGTGCCGACTGAGAGCAGGGGGCGGGAGTGCGGCAGTTCACTGCCCCCCCTGAGCTTTGGAGGTGGCGGGCAGCGTACCGCCGGAGCGGCGGGGAACAGCGGTGGCTCGCGTTCCGAAGGGTGTGTGAGCTGTAGCAGGCCCCGATATTGCAGCAGCGGTTGGGAGAGGGCCTCAGGGAGGACCTGTCGCTGGCTCTGGTGCACAGAGGATTGGCGGGAGTGAGGTGGCTGGGTGGGCCAGGGCGGTCCGGGCCTGCCACTAGCCGCTTGGCGCGGCTCGCCTTGCTGCAGGGTTGTGGGAGGGCCTTGCGCCGAGGGCCGGGGCCCTGCTTGTGGGTGGGCCTGGGGATTGGAGGGGGATACAGGCCCACGGCCATCTCTGGGTCCATCTCTTACTGCCTGGCTTAGCCTCCGGCGGCCTTGGCAATGGCCTGAGAGGGGACAAGGTGGTGTGGGTGTGCCAGGGCGGTGCTGGGTGGTTCAGCTCCGGGTGGGATCACTGAGGGAGGCTGGTAACAGAGAGGGCCTGGGTGTCAGCACCTGATGGCTCCCAGGAAGGCTACCGGTGGGTCGAAGGGGAAGCAGCCGGCCAAGAGGTGGCGCGTGGAGTTGTCTTCCGACTCTTCCTCGGACAAGGGGAGTGGCCATCTGGAAGCAACTCTCGGATAAGATGGATGCCCTTTGACGGGGGGTCAGGGGTGCTCACCACTTGGGAGAGGGCCCCTCCTCTAGCATGGATATGGCATGGCCTTCAATATCCAGGCGAAAAGCCAAGCTCAAGGACTTTGCCACGTGTATGATGGCTCATATTGATTCATTTCAGCAGTGGACCATGGCGGCTGCAGGGCCAGCGGTGGCCCAGGACAGAGCATGGAACCCACCTGGTGCGGCACCAGAGGCGGTTCAAGAGGGCCAAGCTGAGGCGATGGCGGAGAAGAACCAGGCAGTGCAGGACCCTGTGGGGGGCAGGGATGGCTGGTCCCAGGACCAGGGCCCAGTGTGAGGTGTGATCCGGGTACACAGGCAGTGGACCCTCAGCCTATGAACAGTGAGTTGGCGTGCGCACCGGACACCAACCCGCATGTAGAGTGGCCATGGGGAGGCTCATGGGGCTCCATCAGGAGGTCCAGCAAGCAATGGGGCCTGGGGGGCAGGGGCCCAGCCAGCAATGGGGGCGGGCGCGTGTCCTGGTTATGGGACCTGGGCGGCCGCCCAGGCATCGCCGGGTGTGGCCCTACCGCAACCACACCAGTTAGGCATGCTCCCCCTGCCGCCCGCAGGAGCTGTCTGGTGCCAGGCACCCCCACCGGCTGGGGCGTCATGGCAGGGGCTGCAGGGGACAGGGGGTGCTTGTGGGATGGGCATGGTACCACCGTGGCAGGGACCCATGCAGCTCGGAATGGTGCCGGATGCTGGAGCAGCACAAGTAAATGCAGCCCCCTGGGGGGCACCCTCAGTATATGCTGGGGTCCCTTATATGGCCCTCCCATACACAGAGTATGCCTCCCCACTGGGGGACCACTTGGCACAAGCCACTAGGGAACGGATCTGGCAGAGCGATTATACTGACATCTTTGGGTTGCTGAATAGGGAACTGGATAAAAAGGAATTGGAAAAAGACGATGCTAAAGACAGGTAGCGGAGATTGCGCCGCAATCTGGAGCATTCCTGGGCCAACTGGCTGCCAGCATTCTCTATTTACATGTCTATGGTCCTGCCTGCCCACCCGTGGAGGGCACAATCGCTTATAAAATATCAGGACATGATATATAAAGTGTTCGTGGATTTTCCAGGTTATGCGTGGCTCATGTATGACAAACGTTTCAGAATGAAGGCGGCCACACAGCCACACTTGAGGTGGGACGAACCATACCCTCCTCTGTGGTTGCAATATATGACTCCAGTGCGCCCGGCGTTGGGTGACAGGTTTGACAGCGGGCACATCATTCGGCGGCAAAACACCGCACCCTCCGCCCGCCTGTTGTGGGCCAGCAGGTTCAACCCTGGTTGTCTGTTGGGATTTCAATGGACAGGGATCTGCAACAGGGCGCAATGTAGGTTTAAACATCACTGTTCAGTTTGTGGGGTGCAGCAACCAGCGATCAGTTGCCCAAGGGCCGAGGCCGCAGGTAAGGCCACGGACGGGGGGCAACCAAGAGACCAGCGCCCGGGGAACCCACGCCTAACGCAAAAGGCCCCCAGCCCAATCAACAATGAAGTGCTGGGAAGGTGGTTGGAGAGGTACCCGGATAGAGAGGCAGCCCAGTTCTTACGGGATGGTTTTGCAGTTAGTTTTCGTATTCAGTTTGAAGGAGTGAGGCAGCCCCTTCAGGCTCGCAATCTTAGGACCCTGCAGGGGATGGAGCAGGTGGCACTGGAGAAAATCAATAAGGAGGTCACGGAGGGGAGGGTCTTAGGCCCATTTGAGGCACCGCCCCTCCCGGGTCTGCAGGTGTCCCCCTTGGGGCTGGTGCCTAAGAAGGCGCCCAGGGAATTCCGGCTCATCCACCACCTGTCATACCCACAGGGTGGATCAGTCAACGACGGCATCCCGCAGGAGCTCTGTTCAGTCCGGTACACCTCCTTCGACACTGCAGTGAGTATGGTGAGAGCATGCGGGGCAGGAGCCGAAATGGCTAAGTATGACATCAAGTCAGCCTTCCGGCTCCTGCCTGTTCACCCTGATGATTTTGATTTGTTGGGTTTCCAGTTTCAAGGTAAGTTTTACTTAGACAGGGCACTCCCGTTTGGTTGTTCAATATCTTGCGTGACTTTCAAAAAGTTCAGCACATTCGTGGAGTAGGAGTTAAGGCACAGAACAGGTTCGTTGGGAGTACCTCATTATTTAGATGACTACTTATTTTGTGGACGGAAAGGGTCGGGGGGCTGTGGCTTTCTCCTACAGGCCTTCCAGAGGATGGCTGCAGAGTTGGGCCTCCTGCTTGCAGAGGACAAAACTGAGGGTCCAGCCACGACACTAACATTTATGGGAGTAGAAATCGATTTCTGGGAGCAGACTTGCCGCTTGCCGGAGGACAAGCTGGGGGAATTACGGAAGCGAGTGGCGGCTCTGCTGCCCCGCAGGAGTGTGACACTACGAGAGCTCCAGGAGCTGGTCGGGGATCTGAATTTTGCCTGTAGAGTGGTGGCGCCTGGTTGGCCATTCATATGCTGTTTCTGCACTGCGATGCAGGGGCTGCGTAGACCTACACACCGGGTAAGGGTCTCAGCTGGAATGAAGGAGGACCTGCGGATGTGGCAAAAAAATTTGGTTGAGTTTAATGGGGTGTCCTTTTGGAGGTCGCAGATATGGATGGGGGCTGACTTCCAGGTCCAGGCGGACGCTGTGGGTTCCCTCGGCTTTGGAATATATTGGAAGGGTAAGTGGTGTTGTGGTACCTGGCCCCAGCAGTGGGTGCGGGCGGGAATAATGCGGGACCTGACCTTTCTGGAGCTGTTCCCCATTGTGGGGGCACTCTGGATCTGGTCATGGGACTGGGCTAACTCCATAGTCCGATTCTGGTGTGACAATATGGGAGTGGTGCACACCTTAAATAATTTAACATCCAAATCAGAGCGGGTTATGGGGTTGGCCCGGGAGCTGACGCTGCGGGCAATGCGGTTCAATATCATGGTGCGCGCGCACCATGTGCCAGGCCTAGACAATAGCATAGCTGATGCTCTCTCTCGCCAGCAGCTCGACCGTTTCAGGGCGTTGGCTCCGGGAGCGGACGATCTTCCCGGACGGCTGCCAGACGAAGCATGGCAGGTTGGCGGGAGGAAGCTGATGGGGCTTTAGAGCTGGCCCTGGCACCGAGAACCCGCAGGGGGTATGGGGCGGTGGTTAAAGAATTTTTAGAGTTTAGGGAGTTACTGGAATTGGATCAGGCATGGCCAGTTTCAGTGGACCACGTCCGGCAGTACTTGGTGTTCCTGAAGCACAAGGGCCTGACCCCGGGGACGATGCAAGGTAAATTAGCGGCCCTTGCATTCCACGCAAAGGCACGGGGATGCGATGACTTCACCGGAGACTTTAGGATAAGAAAAATGCTGGAAGGGTGGAGCCGTGTTCGGGGAAAGGCTGGGGATGAGCCGTTCCATTGACCCCAGACATATTAGCAAAGATGGGCAAGGAGTGGTGGGGTATCTGCCGGGACGAGTATGAGCAGGCCTTAATGCGGGCAGCATCCCTGGTTGCCTTCTTTGGGGCATTTAGGATTAGTGAGCTGGTTGTGGCTGGTAAATTCGACACTTCACGGACAGCTTTGCAGGTCTCGGACCTGAGGTGGCAGGAGGGCTCTGTTGTTTTCTGGGTGCGCCGGTCTAAGACAGACCAACTGGCAAAAGGCCAGCAGGTAGTATTGGGGCCTTGCTCTGCGGTGGACATTTGCCCGGTGGCAGCCATGGAAGCCTATTTACAGGTGAGAGGAAAGGCGAAGGGATATCTGTTTTGTCACGCGGACGGTGTCCCATTGACCAAGTTCCAATTCTGGCGGTGATGAGATGGATTACAGAAGCTGGGTATGGTAGGTGTTTAGTTTGGCCCCCATTCATTTTGGATTGGGGCGGCATTACAGTGGCCTTGGGTTTGGGGTACGGGGCCGGGCCATCGAAGTTGGGGATGGTCATCAGCGTGATACAAAAATTATGTACGCCCCTCCGATGTGTAATGTGGTTTTGTTTTTTTTCCCTTTACGGGCTTAGCTTGGGCCGTTCCAGGTGCCGGGTCCTCATCCTGGGACATAGTTACATTTACTGGGCAGGGAAGTATGCGGCTAGGTCGGCATGGGGGTTAATCTGGGGTGGGAGGGTTGGGGGTTTATTGAATGGAAGGACACGAGGGGCATGAGATGGTGCCAGTTTACCCAGCAGCCCGGTTGGCTGCAATGGGGGGGGCCCCCCGACATCTTGGTTGTTCATTTGGGAGGAATGATCTGACTACCCAGTGGGGAAAGTCCCTCATACAGGACATCATTAGGGACTGGAGGAATGGAAATCTGAGCCCCCTGGGTCGGGTTTTATCTGGTCAACCATGGTGCCACGCCGGCAATGGAGGGCAGCTTGGACCCTCAGGTCATTAACAGGGCCCACAGGGGGGTGAATAGGGAGGTTTGTGGGGCGTGATGCGCACCTGGGAACCGTGGTGGGGCACCCAAGGATCGTCGCAGCCAGGGCGGGTTGTATCGCCAGGGGGGTTCATCTGTCGATGAGGGGATGGAGTGTTTTTGCTGACTTAAAAAGGGGCTGCTGGGGAAGTCCGCAAGTGGTGGGGGCAGTGGGACATAGCAAGGTAGGTCCGGCTGTGGCGTAGTGCGGACTAGTGAGAGGCAGCAGGTGAGTCGGACCCCAAAATCCTTTGGGTAATCTAACTCGTGGCGTTGCGATTGGAGATCACAACGTCAGGGGGAAGGGTGTGCTAGGGGGCGAACGGGTGGGGCAGGCACAGTTGAGGGGCCCTGGCCTTATCCGGGAGGAGGAATGGGACTTGCGGCCAGATGAGCCCTGTCTAACCAGACAGAGCTCACTTGGGGCTATGACTCGCCCCTGAAACTACCAGGGGTGGGGTCCCAGGAGACCCTGTGTAACAACGTGAACCGAAATACAGCAGGCCCCTGTTTCATGTTGTGTTTGATGTTGAGTTGCAGTTAATAAAGTATGGCCAGAGGGGTATACCCAAAATATGTCTCGCGTGGTTATTTCGGTGTGGGTGGGCAAAATTATTTACACTGAAGGAATGACATCATTTGATAATGGCCATAGTGTCTGTTGTCTTCATTTTGGCAGCCAATTTCTACATGTTTCCCGTGCCTTTGAGTGAATGCACCCCAATATCAGAGAACTATTCCAACTTTCTTGTTCTGATTGCTTAAACTCTAAAACAGAGATTGTTTCTTCACATGTTGATGCACAAAGATATATTTGTACGAAGTTCCTTTTACTAATTATGCTACTGTGGTGCGACTGAAGCTGTTATAAAGTGTGAAGGTGTCTTGTAGATTCACGCAGAAATTAAAAGAATGATCCACGTCTAAATTGCAAGAATGAAGTTTTCTTATCCCCCAATATTGCAGTGATGCATCATAAAAATTAAACAAATTTCTTGGTGTCAGAAACATTATTTGAAATTTTGTCACTATTAGAGAGAGTTATTGCCTCCTGACTTGTAATTAATTTCTCTCCCTTTTGTCACTGTGCGAGTCTTTTGTAATCATGATAATGGAATATTACCCGTTGACCTTTTATTAAGTAAGCAGGGGGAGGGGGGAATGTGCAAAAAGCACCAGATCACAACCCAAAACTTTTTTTAAAAAAGATGGGAGTGGATGAAAATAACCAGCTGTCTTTTCTGAAATCCCAAAATGAATGTTTGTCAGTGATCCTTGATTACCTAAAAAAAAAGTCAGAAAACAACATAAAATGTCTTTGGACAAACAGCATGTAGAGAGAGCTACTCTTTTTTGTCTTCTAGTTTCTTTTTCAAATATGGAGGGGGAGGGGGAATAAGAACCACCCAGGGTGTAAAAAGGGATATACTTAATGTCTCTATCTGGAAAATTCAATGGATTGCATCAACCTCAGCATAGTAATAGGAGAGGCATTGAAATCAGTAGGGCAATAAGTAGATATTATGTTTAATAAGTCTGTCTATTTCGGACCCCATGTTTTAAGCTGGAACCCCAAACCACTGAACTTTTGGGGACTTAACTTGAGGTAACCAGTATAGTCTTGCATTGTCAAATTATCAGAACAGAAATTTTTTTAAATCCCAGTGGCAATTTTAAAAAGCACCCGTTTTATCTGTTGACGGCAATGAATATGAAGGACATTGGAATCACAGTCTTGTTGCTCATTAGGCTCTAAAGGGCACCTCCGAAAGAACTATGAGTCTTAGGAAGGGGGTCAAACTTTGGCTTGGACCAGAGTACCTGTCGGAGATATCTCTCAGAGGTCAACTGGGAACAGGCCACGAAATGGCACAGGTGCGTCATTAGAGTAACCGCGCCTTCTCTGTTTGGGGGGGCCCCATGTTGTGGACCCCCTCCCAAGGGCTGACCTAGCCACAGTCCCTGCCCCCTTTAAAAGGCCCTTTAAAACACGCCTTTTAAGGAGGCTATGGCAAATTTTTACTTAATTTCCCCCCTCTCTCTTTGGCCCTGCGTCATCTTTTGTGGAGGGTATTGTCCCTCCCATTTTATTGGTACGATTTGGTTTTTGTTTTTTGTTTTTTTTTTTTTTTTCCTGTTGTTTTGTTTTAACTGTAAACCACCAGGGTTCTGTTCGAAAGGGGCGGTATAAATGTAACAAATAAATAAATCAAAAAAAAACTCAAGGTAGAAGCACGGCATTTTCCCTTGTTTTTGAAAGGAGGAGACAGCGGCGTAGCAAGGTTTTGGGGCGCCTGGGCCAAAGTTGTTTTTGGTGCCCCTCCATCCCTCCTCAACTGATCCTCCATAGGAATCCTGCAGGTGTAGGGTAGGCATGGGGTGCATGCCTTATTTCTGTGCATGGCAACGAAGAGTTGGAGGAGGAGGAGGAGGAGGGTGCCGCAGCCATCACTCTCGCACGCTGCCTGCTGCAGTGGCTTGGAGATGGTGGGCGGTGGGTAGGGGGCAGTAGGCAATTTGGCACGCCTTTAATTGCTGCAACCAGGGCACCGCCCCTTGCCCTCCCCAGGCCCCCCTGGCAAGGGAGGCAAATATTTCGAAAGCTGTTTGAGACATGTTACTGAAAGCACTCCCAAAATTCTGTTTGGAGATCGCGTAGGCCTGAAGTCCAAAATGCACAAGGAACTCACCCTAATGGAGTGTGAAGGGGACATCACTGGAAAGGAATGATGGGCCGGCTATCCTGGCTTGTTGGTCACAATTGAAACACACCCACTGAAATGCTGCAGCACTGTGTGAATGATACCTAAGCACTCAAAAATGCTGCCTTCAATTGCATTCCTTTCTAAAAATACCTTTTCTTTTCTTTTTGACAAGAAGGTGTTACCATTAAGATGATGAAACATCTATTTGGCATGACCATCCTGCACACCAGCTGGGAGCATGATTAAACATCGCCTGGCTGGCTTCTAAAACATTTTTCAAGGAAACATTTGTGTGGTGCACCTTCTGGAATATCAATGGAAAGTTTGAACATACTGGCTGCTGTGTGGTAAATCAATTAAAAATGTCATTTTAAAAACCGCCTCCTCCTTTTTGTTCGGATTTGTTTACAGCACAGCTTTGATTGTGGTGGCACAGTTGAAGCAAATTTGAGCATGTCTAAACTAGGACGGGCACGAAACAGAAAGACAGTGTTTCATTTTATTTCTGTAGTGTTTTCTTCGTTTCATTTGTAATGAATTTTCAAGTAGTTTTGTTACAAAAATAAATGAAATGAAAAGAAACACTATGCTTCCTGGGTCCCAAAGGACCAAAATGACAAGGGAATTCTCAAGTGGTTCTAGGTAAGCCCGATATTTGGAAATGTTTGGGGGTCACCTTTGACAACAAGTTACAGAAGCAAAGAAAAGTAGTGAAAGGCATGTGGTCTATAAAGGGATAAATAAACAGCCTATTGCAGCCTTAGAGCAGTGGTTCTAACTGTAGTTCCCGATGTTCCTGGACTGCAATCCAGAAATTCTTCAGCAGAGCAAGGAGGTTATGGAGTTGCAGTCCAGGAACTTGGGGGACCTCAGGTTGAGAACCATGTATTGAGCCATATGGGTCAAGGGATACCTCAACATCTGACAGGTAGCAGCCAAATACCATGGGAAAATGCACTATCTCCTTGTATGATTGCTGTTCTAACGGAAATAGTACTCAGGCTGTGTCTAAAACCTGAAAACAAAGGGGTACAATGAACCTGTCTGGTGGTTAAGGTCATGTGTGGCGCCTTGTCCACCTAAAGTGAACATGTAGAGTTAACTCCTCTATCCTCATCTAGAAATGGAAATTTTGATTGTCTAAGAAAGGGATCTGGAGGCAAAGTTATGAAACCGAGGTGCCTATTAGAGCATGATGAGGAAGGCAGGATTCTTGGAAAAGGCCAACATGCTAGGAATGGTTGAAGGCAGCAGGGGGGAAATGAAGACCAAATACAGTGTGCCTTGTCTCCCCAAAAGGGAAACTATAGGTTGAGTCTTTCAAGAGATGAGCAGGGCGTTGAGGGTAGAACCCTTTGGAGATTCATAGGGTGCGCACATCAGTGGGGACTGGATGGCAGTAACAAAAAAACCACCCTGAGTGAAAACCAAAAAAAGGAGTTTGACACCACCAGAGTGGCCATTCATTTCCATGGTGAAAGTTGATCCTAATCTTGAAACAATTTTTCCGATGGTAACATTTTCCCCCTGTTCCACTGAGACTTGCAAAGTACATAGGTTTGGCTGTATAAAATATGAATATCATTATTTCTTTAATAAATTCCTTCTCTCGTTTCCCCGCATCCTGATCAAACATTTTGAAAATAATGATTCCACAGTTTTCCAGTGTTTGCCCCCTTAGAACTGAGCTTGTGGGGACAGTGTGTCCGTTTCCATCATGGTGTGCCTGCTCAGTATAAGCATCAGTTACGATAAGAGGTGGGGGGGGGGACAAAGAGGGTTTTGATTGCCCTTGGTTTCCGCCCTCCTCAACTATATACCCGGAGGGGGAAGGCTGGGGGAGAGCGAGAGCGAGAGAAATAGGAAGGGCGAGAGCAGCGGGTCTGAAAGCTGCTGTTTTGTTTTGACGTTTCCCGACGGAAATTATTGTGAATCATTATTACCGAGGATGCTTCCATTTGTCCCATTGACTTGTTTCTAAACATAGGTCATATTTCAGATTCATGACGCAACAGCAAATCCTAGGCAAACCTAATGATCTTTTTAAAGCAGGAAAGGGGATGAGTTTCCCCACAGAAATGGCATGTACAAATGTTTGATGGCTTAATGAGTTCCCTGTGTTGGGAAAGGAAATGAAGAACGATTTTAGATAGACTTCCTTTTCCTTCTCTTCCTTCCCCCCTCCTCCATTTTTCCCTTCTCTTTTTCCCTTCTCTGCCACCAGTAAAACCATGCAGTCATTAAAGTCCCAGATAGAGCCATGTAGTTAAGGGCATTTTAAATTACCTGAATGAGATGTAATTGCTGACTCTTAAACATCAGCTGCGAAATGAATCTTGCTTTCACACAAGGGTATCCTTTCTGATGGAATGATGAGTGGGGGGATGTTCTAAGATTTATCCAAAGAGTCAAGAGGGTTACTTAGAAAAAACCTTGAGTTCAGCTTTAACTGAAGTATTTCCTACAGAAGTAACACCCTGGGTAATTCTATAACATAAATCGAGGCGAGAGTCTGTCCCCCAGAAAATCCTTTTCCATGAACTTGCATATTTTTAGGCAGGCTGTCAAATTTGGCCTTCTGATGTTTTGGACCACAACTCCAAAATTTCCCAAGCCTGTTTTCCCATGGCAAATGACTGTGGAGTTGTGGCCCAAAATATCCGAGGGCTGAAGTTTGGACATCCCTGGTTTAGGAACCAAAATCACAAGAACCAGGTAAGGTAAGTAGTTGTCCTGTATAAGACTATATTTTGGTCTAAAATTGATAGATAAATTGGGTTTTGTCTTTTACTGGAAGTAAACCCGAGGAGGAGCCAGCGCTGTGAAACTAAAATTTTTGGGGTTTGGGAAAAGTGGAGATAATTTTTAACATGGTGTTTGTAGACAGAAAAATATGTAATTAATTTAGTGATTTTATTATGCAGACACTCTTAGGACCCCCGTCCAAATTAGGTGATGTGTTTAGCAGAGATACCTGAGAGAAGAAGCAGTGCCTTAAATTTAAGGTAAAAGCAACAAAGATAATGTGACTATCAAATGTGAGATCTGTTTATCAGCATTTCTTATGGTTGTGCGCCCACATCCCCTCGCTTTTCCCAAAACACTTTTCAAGGCAGCCTTTGTCTCATTTAACAGAGCCAATCATGAGTGTACATGCTATAGGTGTTAACTCTTGTCTCCAGAAAATGGTAGAGCGGCTCACACCTTATTTAAAAAAAAAATGTTCAGTTTTCAGCCTGGGTAACATTTGGGACCACCAAAAACCCAAAAATTCCACTCAGGGGTTACAAGATTTTTATTTAAGAACGGCTAACCCTTAGTAAAACTCTAAATTTTAAAAGGGCCCAAAGGGAATGGGGTCTCTGTGCTCTTAAAAAGTCCCTTCTCAAACCTTTTTGGGATGAGGGGATTGACTGAAAATGCAATGAATGCAGGGTTTAAATCAGAATTCATAAGTTACACAAGCCTTTTAAGGTGGTGTGTGAAGAATTTTTTCAGTCTGTGGCCCCCTTCCCCAAGTCCCCAGCCCCCCCCCCCCGAGGGGATGACACCCTCAGTTGAGAATGGTACTTCATTCTTTTGGGGGAAAAATTTTTGGTCCCTTTTTGTAAGTTTTTGATGGGTTCCACCCCGGATAATAACTGCCTGTTTTTTTTGGGGCCCTTTTTTCACGACCCCTAAGATCTGTGGTCCCTTAAATTTGGACCAGAGATCTTTAGGGTTCGTTGCTGTTCTCCCTCCCCACCCCTCCGCATTCTTTGTTTTGTCTGCTGAGGGGGGAGGGGAAAAAGCCTTAGACAGGGAGGGGAAAAAAAAGACTCTTACCTCCCGGTGCGGGGGAAATTGCTTTGACCCCGTTTACTTCGGTTCCTCTTTAAGGGGGGGAGGCAAAAGAAAAAAAAGAAGAAGCGAGGAGGCCAGGCACTCTCCGCATCAAAAATTTTTTACCCTCAAAGAGCAGGTACAAAAAAATTTTTCTGGGTGCGCTAAAATGGGCGGGGTCGCAACTTAATTTTTTGCAAACTCCGGGTGGTGGGGAAACATTTTTTAAAGGGCCGGGCTTGCAGCCATTTTCGGCGGAACTTAGGGGGTTTTGTATAAACGCCCCTTGGGTTTTTCTTTTTTCTTTTTCACGTGCTTGTTGACCAACATTTTCTTTGTACTTATGTAGGTTTTAACTACAAAAATTTTGGGGGGGGAAATGGGTATTTTTGGGGAAGTATGGAACCGTGGCAAATTTCACAACCCATTGGGGATTGGTGTGCAACCCCCACCTTGTAAATAGCCCTTCTGTGATTCAGCTCTCCAGAATACCAGCTGTAGGGGGAATCTATAGGGAAAGGTCTATTTTTATTTGGAAGTGAAAGATGACAGGTCTTAAAAGTAAATTTGTTAAATCACATTTTTTCCCCCCCCCTGCATCCTTCACGGCATTTGTCTGGGGTTTGGCTATCCTGACAAAGACTGACAATGCGTAAAGATGTGCTATGAAATATCCAGACCTAAAATGCTCTTTGGGCTTTGTCGTTGCATAATTTTAGTGCACAAAAAAGCTACAAAAAAAAAGTTCCAGCTTTCTATTTTTAGTAAATCAAGGTATTTTGGGGAGCAAAACATAACTCTAATAGGTTATTGGGTAAGTGTCCAAATTAAAAGAAAAAAAACAAGACAAAAACATTGCCCTTCACTTGAGCAGAAATGGGCTAAAAGGTTCCTTTGGGGTGCTTAACCAAAGTGTGTTGAGATTTCCGGGCCCGAAAAACTTGGATTAAGCTTGTGTCTGCCATGTGTCCCCAGCAGTATGATGTATGGTGAATCGCTTTCACGTGTGCAATTATGGATTTATGAAATGGTGATCTAATTATTTTGTCAGATAGGTCACTGAGCGGCAAAAAGTAAGCAAGGTAATGGAGATGAGAGAGGAAGCGAAAACTGGGGGGGCGTCTGACCCATTGTGGAACATCCATTTGCCTTTGGAAGTCTTGATTTTCTTTAAATTGGAGCAGGTAGAGGTGAAGGAAGGAGTACCAAAAACCCCCCTTCCCTTTAAAAACCTCCACCCCGTCAGAGGGACCATTTTGGATTCCATGAACAGAAAAAGTGATTGCAAATAAATTCATAAAAAAAAGGATAAGAAGAGCCTGCTGGTGGGCCCCAAGGCCTTAGTCCAGTTTCCCTGTATTCCAGTGGCCCCCCAGATGCATTTGGGAGCGCACGAGATAGGTATTGCCCCTGATAGCACCCCCCTGCATCAGGCCTTGAAGTACCCCAGTTTTAACTTGCAGATTACACATCTAGTCATGGTGTGTAAACCATGATGGACTTTTCCTCCAGGAATCTTTTTCCCAACCCCTTTTGAAGGACCCAGGCCCCGATCCCTCCCCAAAATCCTGGGGCGGGGTGCTCTGCAATTCTGTTTGATGGAATTCCAATAACTGTCATGATGGAATTTGGGGGCGGGGGGGACCCAAAAAAACAAAGCAAACCCAAAAAGACAACAAGTGTGGTTTTAAAAACTAACATTTTTTTTAAACCCAAAAAATCAAGCGGGGAGCAAATTCATATTTAAAGATCAGGGGATGAATTCCCCTTTTGTTAATTAGGTATGTGAAAGGAAACTGACTTTGGGCAATAAAAAAAGTCTTGTTTGAATTTTACCTGTGCTTTTTGTATTGCACATGTTCATGACCCCCCGTGAGTTGATAGGGATCGGAGTGATGAAAATCTTTCTTTTGGCCTTCTGATGTATAGCGGGGCAACGGGGGTTTCGTCAGTAAGTATCGAGTGAGAACATTAAAAAAAAAAGAGGGGGAAATTCAGTTTTTCTGAGATTCTTACCGTGTCGGAGGTGGGGTGAGAGTTACGCTAATGTAGCCCCCTCAGCTTGGCTTTGCATACACCTCGCCTCTTTCCGCTTTTCAAAAAGACAAGGAGGGCCCCTTTTATGTTTCCTTACACCATTTAACTTTTAAACATTCACTTTTTAAAAGCAAAAAAACAACATCTAGCCCCTTTTTGGATTCTTTTGCTGTTCTTGGCAATTTTGGGAGGCTGTGTTTGCTTCCCCATCTTTTTCCCAAGTGGGGAATTGGTCTCCCACTTTGAAGGTTCAACTCAGTTTTAAAAGGAATGGGAAGGTTTGGTTTTCCAGGGGGGGCCAGATGCCAGCTCCCCTTTTGCTTTGTCCACATAACCCAAAAACCCGGGATGAGAGGGCTATGGTCTACCAAGATCTGGGTGGCCCCCATTTTGCATTTCTATTTTGTGGAGCTGTTCTGCAGTACGTCTGAGTACTCTTTGCCCGAAAAAACCCCGAAAAAGGTCACCATAAATTGGAAATTTACTTGAACTACTGATTAAAAAGTGTTATATCTACTGCCCCCCCCCCTTAGTCCCAAACCATCATCTCTGGGTGGATACAAGTTAATTTTGGAGGCTACACATTTGCAAATTGGGACTCATTTTACCAACCCCGAAGAAAGGGGGCTGGTTTAAAAAACAAATTTATTGAAACCCCGGGCCATAAGCACCCTTTGGTGGCCTAGCAGTTTAACCCCTTGTGTGATTGTGATTATTTAAGAGCTCACAGGGCACCATCACTTTTCACTCTTTTTAAACAAACCCCCCATGAATTAAGAGTAAGAATCTGTTTTTTTTCATGACAAGGACATTATGATCAAACGTTGCCCTTAAAAAAAAAAGAAAGGAAAGAAAACTCCCTTTAAACATTGCTCTCTCTCCCCAACCCCCTTTATTCATTGCCTTAAAGATGTACTATTTTTTTGGAAATCCCCCCCTTTCCCCCAAATTTTAAGGTTTTTTTTTTCCTTCCCTTCAACTGCTTTAAGCGAAAGAAAATATCTCAAACCCTGGGATTGGTTCATTCATTGGGGCCCCTTACGTAATGCCCGGTTTTTGGTTGATTAGTTCTTCCGGCCTGTATGTTGTTTCTTTTCCCCCCGGCTTAATTTGT
Organism: Phrynocephalus vlangalii; assembly: GCA_037367305.1. Taxonomy (NCBI): domain Eukaryota; kingdom Metazoa; phylum Chordata; class Lepidosauria; order Squamata; family Agamidae; genus Phrynocephalus; species Phrynocephalus vlangalii. Next base: position 3,317 of record JAWVWN010002796.1, on the reverse strand, counting down.
CTGAATCTTTCACAGCCACCCTCGAACTCAAACAGCACCTCTGATTTTGAAGGGGAGGCAAGAGAGAAAGAAACCCCCTTCTTTGGGAGCAAACAATTTTTTAGCACAGATGGTCCATTGATAAAGCAAAAATGTGGCCCCTCCTTCCCCCTTGGAATTCAGAATTTTTCCAAGAAAAGGGATTTTTCCACGAGAGGCAAAGCGCTTGCCCTCCTTGCGGGTGAAGAGGAAAGCTTGCTATTTTTCCCAATCTTTTTTTGTCGGAAGGACACACAATGTTTGCCCCTAAGGCTCTTTTCCCTATTTGCCCAAGTGAATAAAAGGAAATTTTGATTAGTTCATGTGTCATGTAGTGCCTCTCTTTAAACCCCCTAAAAACCCAAAACAACTAAAAAGCGAGTGGTTTTTTGTGATTATAAATAGGTTTTCTGGTTTGGTAGTTGCCATTTTGATGTAAAAATTGTATGTTAAGTAAACACAATTTTCCCTAGGGGAACGGCCTGTTCAAAAATGTAGAGGCATGACAGAAAATCGTAGCCCCCTACATTGCTATTGTGAAGATGAGGGGGAAAAATGAATTAATCCTTTGGTGCTGGGGTTATGTTTGAAGTTGAAACAATAAAAGCTTGTTTTACTGTGATCCCATTATATTTGTTAGCAAAGACGGGTTTTTATTGATCACAATAAAGTTTTTGTTTCCCAAAATGTTGTTTCCGCAGTTTCTGTGCCCATTGGGCTTCCACAAACCCCCAGGATGATGAGGGCAATAACTATCATCCAATTTGCATTTGTTTACTATGGAATTGGCAACCAATGTTCTCCAAAGTGGGGAAAGAAATGTGAAGTTAGTAAACGATTGAGTTGTTTTTTCCCCCCCGTGATAAAGGAAAAAAAGCCCCTCTGAATAGCTGCTCATTTAATGTCAAGGGTGCAACAGTAGGTTTTAATTTAAATTTAAAAATGTAGGAGTCCAGGTAGTACAGGGGCATGCAGTCTGTTAAAATTAGAGGCTGGAAATGGCAGCATTTAGATTGCCAGAAAACCTGAGTTTGTTTAAATAGCTTCCAGGACTCAAGAAAAAGTAAGAAATTGGAGTACCTGGTCAGTGCCCCCAGGGGTTAACAACCAGATGATAACACAGGGAAAGTGAGTTGGGAAAAATTAGGAAAAATTAAATTCCATTGGTTTTTTATTTTATGAGTGGAAGTTGTAGGAAATTTGCCTACATCAGCTGGTGAGGGATTTGGGGTTTTTTAACCCAAAAAAAATATGAGTGATTGCCCCCCTTGAACAAACTTTTTCCTTTTTAAACAGGGTGAGGATGTTGTAATAAAAAACAGTTGCTAAATGATGCTGAGATTTTTTGAGTATTGATTTTGTCTCTTTTGATTAACATGCGGGTTTAAAAAACATTTAAAAACAGGGTTTTACACATGCTTTAGTTTTATCTGTTGGGTTACTAATGTGTTCTAGTCTATGTAGGACTATTTTCCATGTGAGCCTTCTCAGCTTTTATGATTATTGGGAGGCCTTGTCCACCTAGCCGGAAAAAAGAGATGTGAAAGATTGTGGGTTTTAAAAAAGGGCCACAATTTATTGGTATTAATTAGAGATGGGCACAAAATGAAAAAATGGGATTTGTTTGTTCCCCTTTCATCCCCCCGATTTTTTTTGTTCATTTTGTTGAATTATGCATTAAAATTATTTTGAATCAAACAATAAAGAAATGTTTTCTTCCACAGCTGATGAAAGGCACAGGAAAAGACTGAAAAATTTAGGACACCCCCGGGAGAGCTCCAAAAAGGAAAACCCGACCATTTTCAGAGGGATCCTGTAAATGTCATTGGGTGGACCCCTTTAAAAAAGACCCAGTTGGCAGTGGGGGGAACCCCTGGTGGTGCCCGGGCCATTTTTTTTAAAGGATCCAGCCCCGACAGGTCAGCAGGACCTCCTGAAAAAAGGGCGGAATACCAGTGGGAGGTCCAAACGGGATCCCGACCATTTTTATTGTCTCCTGCCAACCTGTCATCGTGAACCTTTTTAAAACGGCCCAGTCAGCAACACCCCCCCTTGCACTGGGCCCTTTTTAAAAGGGGGCCCCCTGATGAAGATGGGGGGAAGGAAAAAGGCTTTTAAAATCCTCACCCTGCCCAAGCCCCCGCTCCCGCTGATTGGAGTAGCTTCGGCAGGAAAAAAAACCTGCTCTTTTGGCAATGGGGGACATTGGGGGGGAAACCGCCCCGACCCCGCTTTTCCCATAGGAAGGCATTGCTTCAATGCCTTCCTTTTGGGAAAACGAAAAAGAAGTGAACGAAAAGAAAATTTCCATTTTGTTTTTTTTTTTTTTCTTTGATGGGTCCCTTTTTTTATTTGTTTATTCCCCAATGAAAAGAATAAGAATAACAAAAAGAATAAAAAAATTATTTTTGCCCATCTTTGTATTAATCCATTATTGTTTCCCATTATCTTTTTAAGTGAACAAAAAGGTATTTCTCCACCCCCGGGCTTTTAAAAGGGGCTTGGCCATGGCCATGGGGGCCTCTGGTCATCCCCGTTCCTGGGCAGCCGGCTTATGGGTGGTCATTTGTGATTGTCGGCCCCCGTCCAACTGCCCCATCATGAGCAGGTGGGAAGGGGCCCCTGCCCGCGCAAGGCTGGTCAGAAAACCCCTTTTTCTCAAACCACAGCCTTCGAGCACATCTGGTTTACTCCCTTTCCCTGCGGGTGGTTGAGGACCCAGATCCTGAAATGGCCTAGAAGGGAAAAACAAAAATTTGGCTACTTCGTGGTCATCCTTTTTTAGAAACCATAAACTGCCCAGTTCCTCAGAATTTTTAAAAAATCTGTAAAAATGGACTATTTAGGCAGGGGGTTTCCCTGAGCCGGGTCATTGTAAGTCTGGGGGGGTTTGGCAGGATTCGTACTGCCATCTGTCCCTTTCAATTTAGTTTTTTAAAAACATAAGAACGCTTGGGGAACAGGGCCCCTGCCCATCCAGTCCAGTATTCTGTTCCCCAGTTTGGGTCACAGTTGTTCAGGTATTCCCAAGAAGTTCTTCACCTGTCATGATTTCTGCAAATAAAATTGAGAAATATCCCGCCCATTCCCAACCGGAGGTTGTCTTTAGGATCATCATGGTAGCCCTTGATACCTTTTTCCATGAACTTCTCTAATCCTTTTTTAAAGCTGCCAAGTGACAGCTTCCCCCACTTTTCTAGCAGGGAGTTCCACAGACCAGTGATATTGGGGGAAAAAGTACTTTCTTTTGTTTGTTGGAAATCTAGCACCCAAAAGTTTCATGGGTGCCCCCAGTTCTA
>JAWVWN010002795.1:0-11003 GCA_037367305.1 Phrynocephalus vlangalii | reverse complement strand
CCGTTATTCTTTGGAGAGGGGATGAAAATAAAGATGTAAGAACAAGTGTCAAACCAACCATAAAAGGGGGAGAGGGGATGATTCTTACAAATTAAATGGCTCTTCAAGGTGGTGGGTTGGAACAAGTCCTCCTGTTCAGGGGTCTATGAATGAATAAAAGACATATAAACAGAGCAGCTGCCTCTAGCACCCATTGGGAGTGAAGGCAATCATGGTCCTCACTCGGAACTGTTTTTTTTAATGTTCTTACATAGCCAAATGTAATTGCCCTCAAGGCATTGTCACAATTCTCTGTTCCAAGAGGACGAAAGAATACTAATGCTATTACATATTAAAACCTAAATTCACTATATGGCAGCCTACTCATATTCCTCAGCTGATCTGATTTTCTTTCTAGATAATGAAAATCTGGATCCGAAGCTTGCCATTAAGACATTATATTTTTTATTAAGGGCTTTGACTGCAATGCCTCATGCATATGCGCAGATATTCTCTCCCTCTGAACAGAAAAGCCGGCTGGAGAAGTGCGCAGTTCAATGCAGGAGGAATGAAGCCAACAGAGGCGTGAATTCAACATATGCACTAAAAGGTCTCTCCTGATGCATGGTGCTCTTTGCATCCTAGCCATCATTCACCCACCCATCCACAGTTCTTTGGAAGCCATGTTGAGTAAATGGAGGTTTTGCATACAAAAATAGGCAATTTCTTCATATTTTGTAGAAGATAGTAAAAATAGGAGCATTTACTTCTTCAAATACTTCAGTTTTAAATTTTTTTAAATATATATATAAAGACATCATGTCTGTGACTTTTAAAAAAAATATAATCGTGTGTGTTGACTGTGACGGACTGGGTATTTCACAAACTGGTCGCATTTTAAACGTGTGTTGAAACTGTTTTTACTTTTGCTGCCACCGTTTACTAAAACCTGTACTTGTTTCTATGATAAAGAATCAGCACTTGACATGTGTGTTAACTTTTCAACATAAATATGTAGTTTTAGTTTCACAACATACATAAATAATAGCATATTTTAATAACTTTCAGTTTGAATTGTTCTTAAGATGTAACTTAAACAAGTCCCTAACCATATCCTAGCCAGGTACTATGCAGTCCCTAACTCCATCAGTTACTGTTCCCTGTCGCCAACTAACAGGGACTGAGCTCCTGATCTTTCTCTCAGCTCTCCCTAGTTCTCTAGTTCTCCTTAGTTCTCTCCAGTTCTCAGTTCTCAGTTCTTTTCTGACCGTTTACCGGTCGCTCCTTATGTAGGTACCAGCCCCACCCACATTCAGTGGATCGGTTGCCTATTTACATATTCATGACCATGCCTTGTAAGGGTTCCATCACAGTGGCATTTTTGGATATGCTCATATGAACATTTTAGTCTACTTGGTTGACTTTCAATAGGCTGTTTATTGCTGCTTGTGGAGGCCACCTACTTCTTTTATATCAATGTCATCTGTTAGAGAAGGGACAGGAACCGTTGGCCTTTCAGAAGTTTTGAACCCGACTTCCCAGATACTCTTATTATTAGCCATGCTCACTGGGGTGTCTTGGAACTGAAGTCCAAATTATCTGCAATGTCCATTAGTATATTTGCATATGTACCTGTTTATTAAAGTTCCTGAAGTAAGGAAGGAAGGAAGGAAGAGAGGGAGGGAGGGAGGGAGGGAGGAAGGAAGGAAGGAAGGAAGGAAGGAAGGCATAAAAGGCTACTGGGAGAGAGAATTCTATCAATGTTCCTGACAGAATGTTAGGGACATTGATAGAAGGAAAGAGTGCTTCTAGCAGAATTTACAGATCCCAAATTTATATGAGTAAAAATCTAGTTCATCCTCATCATATCAGAAATGCCAGTTATTTCTGTAAGGAGGTTAAACAAATTGGAAAACAAAGGATACTTATCAAATAATTCTTCTTTCCCATCTGCCCAAAGGATGAGGCTTTTGTTCCGGCTGTTTTGAGGGTGGGCCAAAATTCTGCTCCTGTTCCGAAAACAAAACGGGTAGATCTGAAGAAAAAAACTTGGTAAGGGAGGTGCCTAAAAGCTGAGGTAACTTTCCTTTTTGAACACTTAAACATCTTGTCTGGTTGCTGGGGACCATCTGTAACTAACAGCTAGTAGTGAGTCTTTTTTAGGAGGCTTTTGTAATAATACAGGCAGGGAGCCAAACCATCGTGCACACCCCAGCAAAGATCTTAGAAATTCACCTGCCCCAACCTTCAGGAGCATTTATTTCTCCTCTCTGCTCAACCACCGCCTCACACTGGAAGGAATAGTTATGAGGAAAGTAGAAGAATAAAACAAAATGGCAATTATTCCAGTCTCAAGGCTGCATCAGCAACTGATGATAAAGAGAAGCTGTCAGGAGGCATCTTTTTAAACTCCAGTCTTAATGCTTTCTAAACATGGGCAAATGATAGCCCCATTAGCACCATTAATTCACAAGGTTTTCAAGTGTATTGGTGTTTACATTAAAGGTGGGATCCAAATTAGCTACAATATAGGGCCTCAAGTGAAGCCCAAGGAGCAGATTCAGGGCACCACAAAAGGGAAATAAATTCTTAATTGTGTAGTTTATTGTTGTTGCTTTTCAGCTGCTGGGAGCAGGTTCTGCCCCTTGTGTCATTTTTTTTCTATCTCTGGACAATGTGCACTTTATTTGAACTGAGGAACCATTTGCTGTTCTGCCTCAGGCAGAAAAAAATGTCTTGGCTGAGCCTTTACAGAGGCTATCTATCTCTCTATTAAGGAAAACTTTCTGGCCACACATTTTTGTGGGAAAGGTGAGCTCAACGTTTTGACCAATTTGGGGGTAGTGGTCATTGTCCATCAACTTTGCACTCAGGTTTGGAGCCTTTCGGCTACCTTTGAATGATTGAAGAGAAGGGAATTTAAACCCAAAGTGAAAGACATTATTGCACAGTATTAAATATCCAATAAAGGAAGCAAACACCATCAACCTGCCCAAGTAGATTTCACTTGTTTTATTTGATCTTTTTGAAGTAGATTGGAGACATTTGTATTCATTAGGGATTCTTAAAAGGAACTGTTTCTTTAGATTGCAAGTGCTTTATTTATAATGTTTGGATTTTTATAGGCAGCATAAGAACCATAAATGCAGCAATAAAATGGTCAGGGGGGGGAAGTGATTTTTGCATGTTAGACTTTACTAAGAAAAAGAACAATGTTGTTTCTTAGATTCTTATCAGAACAGATAACTATATCCTACTCATATTTTTCTAGAATATTCCCTAGCAACTGTTTGCAACCCGTAGGAATCAGGACAGTCCGGCCCCCAGAGTAACCAAAGAATATGATTCTAAAACCAAATTATTTGAAGTCTCCCAGACCTCTAGATGATGTATGTTTTGCAGTATTGAGAACTGGGAATGTGAATTAAGGGTGAAAAATATTCTTTTTGTGAATATGGTGAGGGATATAAGAAGCCTCCCATCCCATCCCATCATTTTCTCCTTGTCCTCCTGTCACGGTTTTCAGACTATACTGTTAGGTGCTAGTGGTGTGCAGGGTGCATGCCAGCAATGGAACTGGGCTACAGATATATGACCAGCACCTCATCAATTAAGTGGAGCAACTTCTGCCGTTTCTCATGTGCATGCATAACTATACAATGAAATTCTAGTCAGTGTCCCTATGATTTCTTCCTGGTGTCCAGGGTAGTCTAGGAGTTGTAGTCTGAAACCTAACATGCCTCATCTCTGTTCATGACATCATTTGGGCCTAGCTGCAGATAAACAGTTTCTATTGGAATAAAGGATAAGGTGAGCTTTGTTAGCTCTGCTGTATGTTGCAGCGATATCTGTAATACATTTGCTGAATGGTAGACTTTCTGCTGAGAACAGTTCCCAGCTCCCACCCTCCTGAGAGCAATTAAATGAACAACCACCCAACAATCCCATTTTCACACTAATTAAACAATGGGTATAATGTGTTTTTAAGACCAACATTATCCTTGACAAAATAAAGCAATTTACCCCGAAGTCTTTCCAAAATAGGCTTCTGAGTGCCAGTTCCTGCAGTGGTTCCCAGAGAGCTTCTATTTCAGGTCAACCATATGCCAGCTCAATGGCCCTTGAATTTATTTTTCTCCCCTTGCAAGGAATGCATTCATCCATGGAGCAATTTCTTTAAATGAGGCCTCTTAATCTGAATTGCTAGCTACTACCTGTGGTGTCAATCCACCACCCCCCATCACCTCTGACAATTAAAAAGGCAAATCTCACTGAAATGTCAAACACAAGGTTTGGACCCAATGTGCAAAATGGGCAGTAGGATTAGAATTCAAGATCTACAAAGCAAGTGGATGAATCCCTTTTGCTTTCTGGGTGGTCTGCTTTTTTGTGCAATTTATTTTTTGGATGCATTCAGGATCAGCTCTTCAGGTGCTCTTGCTGAAAATTGTGCCATAGCTCAGGGAGGTTGATATTTAGGATTGTGAGAGTTGTAGTTAAAAGCACAACTCACTTTCTCTGAGTGAGCTGTTTGTTATTTACTAAGGCTATGCTCATATGCTATACTAGATAAGGTTGTGGTACTTCAAAAGGAAAACAAGGATGATGGATAGAGTTTGGACATAAGTAGAGATATGCAGGTTTGAACTCACATTTAGCCATAAATTAATGAATAATCAGTCAGTCATCATATCTCAAACCTCACAGAGTTAATTTGGCAACAGCATCATGAAAAAAAAAGAAAATGATTATATTCTTCAGAGCAAATGGAAGGAAAAGTGGTTAAAATGCATTCTAATTTATTGTTTGTTTAGTATATGTATTTTTGTCATTATACCTTCAACATGTCTAATTAACATACACATTTTTAAAAGTGTAGACAAAATCAGAATGATAAAAATCAAATGGCTAAAAAATTCAAACCTAGGGGAAAAGAAGATAAAACAAAAGATAGAAACATCCAAGAAAGAAAAATCATGACCATGGATTGATCAATAAAATTACGTTAGTGTGATTTTGAAATTGGACTTGGATGAAAAAGCAAAGTCTTATTCTGGCATCAAAAGGGATTTTCAAGAAAGCTCTACAGAAATGAGGGGAGTAATGACCCCCCCCCAAAAAGAAAGCTTTCCCTCTGATGGCTGCCCCCCTGGATTTCATACAAAGGTGACAATTAGAGATGGTCTTCAACAGATCATCTTATGAAATGGGTGGGTACTAGAGATGGGCACAAATCAGAAAAATGGCATTTCATTTGTCGTTTGTCATTTGGAGGGTCCGTTTCGGTTCATTTCCGTTTTTCACAAATTTTTGCAAAAAATTTGTTTTTGTTTTCATTCGTTTGTTACCATTTTGTTACCATTTATTTCAATTTTTGTGATTTTTTATGATTTTAAGCAATTCACTCATATTGCAGTAACGGAAACAAAACACATGACAAAAATTCCGGTGTTTCTGTTCGTTTCATTTCATTTTAGAGACAACATTTGTTTGTCGTTTTGTTACATAACGAAACAAAAAAACGGAAACGGAAACGAAAAATTGTTCGTTTCGTGCCCATCTCTAGTGGGTATGCATGGAAATAGGTGTTCTTTAGGACAGTCTTTCCCAACATTGGCCTGCAACCCAATTTTCTTTGCCTCTAATTGCCGCCACCCACAGATGGTGAAAAATGCCTCCCTTAGGTACTGAGGTCCCAAGTCACCTAGAGTAACAGGGATTACTTGTGCATTGTGACCCTCCACCCAAGGAAGAAGGTCTCACTGATTTCAATGGGGCATTCACCTCAACAAATATATGCATGAGTGCAGTTTGTATGTCCTCCACTGTGAAAAATCACCTTTCAGGAGAAGGGCTGTAATTTGTCTGCAATTCAAGCACATTTTTCTCAGGCAATATGTCCATCCATTTCATGAGAAGTAGCTTCCAAGCAGACATCTAGAAGATGAGGTTCTCCATCTGCAACATTTCATTACCAGACTTGCCCTTCCAGCAATCTCTCTGTAATTAGGAGAGAGACTGTTGAAGCTGGAATTGTGGGGGATCTATTTGAGACAATAAGTGTCCTCTATAAAGTATGATTGCTGTGCCCCAAGCATGGTTCCCAAACAGTGCACTGATAGATTCTTCTTTTAAAAACAATTCATGTACATATGCCGGGAATGAGAAAATACAGTGTCACATATACAGTAAAACTGAATAGCATTTGGAATACAGATTATCCAACTCGTAACACTTTAGGATAAAAACGGCAAGCTCTCCACTCACTCTGGCAGTCACCATTTGTTTCAGAAAGCTCCTATGTCCCTATTTCCTGCTTCAAACCTACCACCAGACTGTTCATGAAATGCAGGAATATGACAAGAGGAAATAAGGTTGTGTGTATTTCCCAGGTTAGCATGACAGGAATCCAAACACCAAAAACCAAAAAGATGTAAGCAGAAGGTGATGTAAAATAGAAAAAATTATTTACTGGAATGGAACAAGATGTTAAACTATACTGAGTGGGACGTCAATGGCATTTTGTTGCATTTGTTTCTGCTTTCAACTAGTGCTGTGCTCTTTCACAGCTCCCTTCCACCTCCACACCATGTTCAGACTCCCTCAAACCTTCTCCCACTACCATAACAACCCAAATCCCTCAATATTATTTTCTCTGGGGCAAACCACAGTCAAAATGAATTCCCACTCTGTTTCTACATACTCCAGTCCGCCTGCACTGCATTCCATATGTTGTAATTGGCTCTAGCCCAAGATAGGGAAGATTCCGGTAACTGTCACACCCAGTTTTGTTACATTCAATGAATGTGTTTTGTGTTTCTTATGTCAAGCTTGTATTTTGTCCTGGGTGGGATGGATGGGAAATATAATGTAAATGTCATTAACTGTTTTCATTGGAGGAGCCATCTACAATGGGGTGGACAACATGGTGGTTCAGGACTGCATGTAATCCTTGGGTTAATTTCAAAAGCTCTTGACAATGATTAATTCAGACCAACCAGGACTGATGGTTCTGAGGTCCGTGGAGTAGGCAATCCATCCTGGATTACAATGGAAACTTCAAATGAGCTGTCCAAGGTTCTGAATCAATTGGGGAGCTAGGTCTCGGGGTCTCAGGTTCCTTCTATAGGTAAAGGTAAATGTTCCCCCCACACATGCTTGCTAGTCATGTCCAACTCTCGGGCGGTACTCATCTCCATATGCAATCCAAAGAGCCAGTGTTGTGCAAGTCCATGGCCATGTGGCTGGTATGGCTACAAGGAAACACTGTTTTACCTTCTTGCTTTTTATGGCGGTACCTATTTTTATCTACTTGCATTTGCATGCTTTCAAACTCCTAATGCCCTTATCCCACGTCCCTTTAAATGCAGATTAAATTTGTAGATAAACCGTGTCCAAAAATGCCATCCCCATGGTCACCACGCTTTAAAAAAAAACACCCGGTAATGCCCCCTTACGTGTGGTTTCCAAGACTTCCCAGAGAGGTAGGGAATTTTTTGCCTCGCTTAAAAAATCCAACTTTTAAAGAGGCAGATGTTGTGGGACCTCATAGATGATCCAGTTTTCTTTCTTCTGTTTTTCTCATAGTGCCGACCAGCTGTTCCTGGGACTGATCGGTGCTGTTTTTTTCTTTATTAATTTTTCCCCACCCTCCTAGCGACAGGCAGCTGGATTGGGTGCTGTTTGTTTTAACTTCCCGCAGGCCTAGCACAAGCCAGCTGGTCCTTTTTTTAATCCTAGCACCACCTGCTGGCCATGGGGCTGAACTTCACTTAAAAAACACCTTTGTACATGGGAACTGCTATCCCACATCTTCAGTCACGTGACAAGAGGAAGAGGAAAAGCGGACCTTCAGAAGATCAGGATCTTCCCCATGTGAGATAGCAGCTTAAGTTGGCAGGAGCTGGGGTTAACAGTGGGAGCTCACTCTGCTGCGTAGCACCTAGGATTCAAACTGTTGAGCTACCAACTTTGTAGCCGACAGTTTTCAGTCCTCTAGCCTGCTGAGCTACCACACCATCCTCCTATAGAGTTCAGAGTAAAATCTTGAGTGGATTCACTGTCTCACTGGTATCACAGCTGCTGTACTCCACTGCTCTCAACTGATCACTTGCCAAAAGATTTCAAATTTAGCCCAAGAGCTGCAAACTATCCTAGGACTATATGTTGCTCATCCTTGTCCTAGTGTACTCCTCTAATGCCATTGACATCCCCATCATCTTCCACTGGTTCAGACTTTTAGAAAGAATGGCCATTCTCTGTCCTTTTAGCTTGGAGAGAGGGAGCATGAGCAACAGAGTAACAGAGCAGGGATGCATCTGCCCACTATTGACTGTAGGTCCATCCACCTTTGGCTTTGGTTAGAATCACCACCAGCATGTGGCCCTGAATGGAATACCTCTAGAACGCAGCCCTCAATGCAGAGCCCATGCTCCTCTCTAGGTGAAAAGTCGACATATAAAGGGCATTGATTGCATCAGGGAAAATATGCTTGGAATTTAATCTATCCATTCCTGATAGGGAATGTCCTGATAGATAGTACCAGATTATCTTCCCAAGGCAACTCTTAATGGAGCAACAATGCATCTTGACAATACCATGAAAACAATAACCAGTGCTATTAGATATGATGTTGATGTTGGAGCAAGATTAGGAATAACAACAGCATACAGCATTCAGTGGTAATTGGACACCATTGACTCATTTATATACTTTCTTCTAAATGGGACTGCTGTTAACTGGCCACCTCAAAGGACAGACCTGCCTTTTCAGTGCATGCCATAAGGAATAATATGTGCCACCCCTCCCACAAAAATAAGCTGAAAGCCATCCACTTTATTCAGATTTCAAACAGAACCAACAAGCCCCCAAGTCAATCCCTCAATACTCTTCCAGTGCCAATGTATTCCCTATAAAACTCTATTTGGAACAATACTAGTTTACAGAAGCTGAAACTTTCAGCATGCCAGGGATAGACAAGTTGAACTCCTAAATAGGTACTGACTTCCCCATCCTCAACTAGCTGATCTATCTATCTATCTATCTATCTATCTATCTATCTATCTATCTATCTATCTATCTATCTATCTATCTATCTATCTATCTACTTCCCAGCCTGAAGGTCAAAATAGATGATGCATTTAGCACATTTTAGAACAGTGTTTTTCAACCTTTTTGGGGCAAAGGCACACTTGTTTCATGAAAAAAATCACGAGGCACACCACCATTAGAAAATGTTAAAAAATTTAACTCTGTGCCTTTTGGTGACTCGGGTCACGACGTATTCTTCTCTCCGCTGCTGCGCACACTGTGCTCGGGCGGGAAGGAAGTCGGAAGATGATGTCCTACTGTGATAGGTCCAGGCTGGAGTCTTGACCAATCACAGCCCGGACATCAGAAAAGTGGAGGGTGTCCCCCTGAGGAGCGCTAATCGGCGCCCCTGCTGGCTGAGGGTGGGGTCAAAAACCCCACTCCTTCATACCCAGGACACAGTCTGGCGCCCGCCTAGTGGGCGAAAATTTGACATTTTTTTAAAAATCTTTCGAATTTTTCAATTTTTCCAACGGCACACCAGGCAACATCTTGTGGCACACTAGTGTGCCACGGAACAGTGGTTGAAAAACACTGTTTTAGAAGAGGTGCTCCCTTAAAAAGTAGTTCTGTTTATCATGGCACAAATCTTTTAACTGACTCAACCTCAATATAGAGTCAGCCGTCACTGTGTGCTATTATCCTCATAGCATGTAATTCTCCTGTACTTGACATGGTTTGTTCTGTGCTTAGTCATTTGAAAGCGAAGCAGGCTTAATTTGCAAATCTGATTGCTGGGGCATGTACGTCTGAAGAAATCCCATGGTGGAGAGAGAGAGAGATTAACTGCTGTGCATATGCATTCCTATTAATGTCTTGTTTGACCTTGAAAACCTGCAACTGCTCTAAGGGAAGATCTCTTAATATATCAGTGATTGTCCTCTGGGAAGCAGGGAATTAGCTGGAGTCCCAGCACATGCAGGACTGTGCGCAGAGATAGAGCAACCTTGCTGACCTGTCAAACCCTTGTGCAAATCAGCCAACAGTCCTAATCACAAAATGAGTTCTTCAAGTGACCTTTTCTAAACAAAGGCAGATTGCAACATGAAATCATCTGAATTATAATACCTCCAGGAGTTCAGTTCTGTTCATTTTGAGCTCAAATCACAAACAGCGTTTGGTTTGTGTTTTTTTTTTCAAATGTAACTTCATTATTTTTTCCCATTTTAAACAACTATGCAGCCACATGTTTTAATTAGCATATGAATGTCCTGCTGTCTGTGTTGCCACTGACAGCTGTTTTGTGAATGGCTACTGTTAGCAACATACATCTCATTGTCGACATTTTCTTTATTTAATTTACCCTGGGCAAGGGTGCTGCAAAAAAAAAAAAAAAGAGCATGATCCCAAAATTCAGGGGGCATCCTTTAAGTCCTAGTGACAAGCTGCCCATGCCTCAAGGCCTTGCAGAAATTATCCTCTCCCTAGTCAGAGCTTAGAAACAGTTTAGTAGAGAACGACTCTCAAAAAATTTCCAGGCAGCAGGGCTGTGTCCTTTTCAGCAAAAACTATATTCTTCTTCTCAGTTGAGAATACAATGGAAAGCTCAGGATGCTATGAAAATCCATTCTTAAACTGATCAAGATGATAGAACAAGAGCAATACCTATATGAGAGGTGACTTCTGAAAGGTCTACCCCAGGCATGTCCAAAGTCAGGCCCGGGGCCGAAATGCGGCCTGTTTTCAAATTTCGAGCGGCCCGCGGCCTCTTCTGCCCACCATCTCAGCCTGTTACTCATCCCCGCCAGCTGGACCCTCCCCATACTGGATGAAGACATTGGCTTGCAGTTTTATGGTTTGCCTGCCCTCCCTGCCTCTGTCCATCCCCCCAGCCACCTGCCTAGCCTACTGTTGCTGCAGCATCCTCCCTGCCCCCTTGCATGTGATAGAACAGGCATGTCCAAACTTCAGCCCTCCTGATGTTTTGGACCACA
>JAWVWN010002794.1:0-10223 GCA_037367305.1 Phrynocephalus vlangalii | reverse complement strand
GCTAACCCCCTAAAAATTAGAAGCACCAGTGCAAGCTGGTATGAACACTCAGTTATCATGTGATAAGATCTCTAAGACAAATATTACACTTTCTTATGTTAAGATTTTAATATTCATTAGTAAATGCATTTGAAGGGAGAATGAAGTTAAGAATTCAATATTCTGTCATCCATCTTCACTAGAGATTTCTTTCTTTTTTTTTTCCAAATATTTTCTCCATTCCAAATAAAAAAAAATTTTGAGTGTATTTGCAAAAAAGTATGGCAGGTAACTTGTGTCATTCTACAACCCCATTAGGTGGGAGTGTGGGATTACTCCCGTGGGAAGCCCAATCTGTGAGGTTGGAAGTTGTTGCCAAATGTAGGAATTAAAACCCGGGAAGCCTTAAGTTTAAGGCTTGAGGTGATGTGGGAACCCGAGGAAAGTTTAAAACAGCAACCCCCCCCCCAAATGGGTTGGAAAAATAAAGACTCGCCCAAGTGTTCTTTTTGGTGCAAAATGGAGCAGCTTTTCTCTCCTTTATTTTTGATTCCCCCTTGATTTCCCTTGTTCCGATTTTCTCTCGATTCCCCCCGCCGCACCCCAGAAAAGGCTGTTTTATTAAAAACCCACTGATAAAAACCCCATATGACTTTGCAGTAATTTTTTAACCCAAAAATTACAAATTAAAATCTACTTTTAAGCCAAAATTTTAAGTTACTTCTTTGTCAAAATTTTAAACACTGGCATGAGCAGGAATGAAACTATGCGCTGTGTGAAATTTTCCTGGAACCTGATAAAAGGAAACATGTATTGAGCTTGATTTGTACAATATGCTTTGAAAAATTTCCCCGATTTTATGTGATTTCCAGCTTAATTAAATGGATGCCAAGAGGCACTGTGAAAGATTCCCCACTTTTCACCCCTTTTTGTTTTAATTTTTTTGAAGAATGGAACACTGAGTTGTAGTAATCAACTAACTCGAAACACAATGTTTGGAATAAGGGGAAAATTTTATCTTTATTTTCAACCTTCAGCTGTGTGTACCCAGTTTCAACCAAAGGTGGCAGTACACTTGTTTTTTGCGTGAAACCAAAATTTGCAATTACAATAGCAAAAAAAAACTGACATATAGTAATAAAATTTAAAAGGCAAAAAACTTATGATAATAAGGGCTCCACAATACAAAGCAAAAGCCTTTATGCAATTGCAGCAGTATTAAAACCAAGTATCTTGTTATCTAAAGAATCTAATTTCGTATGAGCCTTGGGAAAGTGTTCGTTACCCTAATTAGCTTTTTTAGCTTTAAAAAATGCTCTAAAACCCCAAAAAGGGAAAATTCCTGAACTAGCACTAATTCAAACCATTGTAAAAACGCAAACAAAAATTGATGCTGGAATGTAGTTGAAGCAACACATATGCAAAAATAATAACAAGACAATTCAGTTGTGTGGTACTAGTGTTGTGAAAAAGTAAAAGCAGATTTAGGAAGTCACTTGGTGGTTGGACTCCAGCTGGACCATTCACTAAGGTCTCTTCACTGTTCATTGAGACCAGAATAGTCTGTGATATTATGAGTAAAACATGCTGAAAACAAATCTCCAGCAACAAATTTGTGATATTATGAGGCTGATAGCAAAGTAAATTCCCAGCAGCATAGCTGGTAGAAAGACAAAACTTAGTGCATCACTGGTTTTTGCCAGTTGAAGCAGACAGTAGTCTGTAGGCCTTTAGGACGAGCTGTTGTTCAGTCCTAAAATGCAACTCAATGGAAGAATGAAACCTGCTTATGGAAAACAAGCAGCCAATTTTAAAGCAAAAAACAGAAACACTTTGAAAACTACAGTACTAAAATCTACCATAAGCAAATAGGCATCTCTTCCCCGTTTGTAAGTTCCAAAGGATGCAAAAGTCTTGAAAATCTCCTATAACTAGCAATGAAATTCTAGCTTGTGAAATTGTCAAACAGAGAGAAAAATTTGTGTGTGCTCTGAAATAGGCCAAAAGGCACGGCACGCAGCGTTTCTGTAGAAGGTTTGAACAATTAACAGTACATAGATAGCTAGGCAGAATGCAAGTGAAGGAACTGTGTGATTTCCCCTTATCAGGAACACAACGCCTGCCAAGAAGCTTCTTGAGTCTTGCCCAGAAACTGCTGTGAGAAGGAAAAATTGTTAGACCCTAGAAATTAAAATGCAAAGTATGATTTCTCTGATCCTTCCCAGAAAAAGCTGCAAAGGAAAAATTTGTTAAGATGACCTGTGAAAAGGAAATTAAACAGAGGCAATTGTTATAAACAGCCTATTGTCCACAGTCATTGGACAGAGACATAAAAATGAAGGCAGGATGGCAAGACAAGCAGTCTCAGGTGACCTTCTGAAACGCTGATTCAATGTTTCCCTGCAACAAGGTAGAGATCCATGGCAGTTTCACTCTGAGGCTGATTTTCCGGCAGCAAAGGAATGGAATGTTTTAGAAAAAAGTGCCTTTTCAGAACAAAGTGTGTTTTCAGGCTAATTCACAGTTCACAGCTGTAAGGATAGAACTGTTGATCTCTGGAACTGTTCCACGAACTTCATCCATGTAACGCAGTAATCAGGCCACCCACAACGTTCAGTGGGTGGAAACAATGAAGGCAATCGAGCACGGCATGGCGACTGTATCAGTTGAGACGCCTTTTCGGAACGAAGGAAAGCAGAGCTTTTCCCATGGGGGGTGCATAGAAGCAACTTCACCCGAGGAAGGGGGGCCTGGGAATTCCCCCCCTCTTCGTGATTACTGTTCCACATCTCATTAATCTCTTCCATTCCACCACCACCACCGTCATCTGCCTTATCAGAGTCAGTATCACAAATCGGCACGCATGCAGAATATCAGTCAGGAGATAGCAGGACTGCCGGAGAGAGTAGCAACAGCTGGCTTGCAGCCAGCATTAGAGTTCTCAAATGCCAATTGTGTAGTCAGGAGTTGTTGAGCGTCCTTATTTTCCACCTGCCCGTCAATTGCCACAATCAAGCGATCCTCAAATTCAGCAAAAAACTCCTTGGCACCCTGATGAATGGCAGCAAGCCCGGCAACATTAGAGTCTAGTTTTGGCAGGTATACGCTCCATGCCTTGGGAAGCAGCTTTTGAAGGGCGAGACCTTCCAGCAGGCTATGGGTGAAGGGAGCTTGCAGCCCTTCAGCTTTCAGTGCTTCAGAGGGAATCGGGGCATTTTTTCCAGCCTGAGCAGGGGCGGTAGCCCGCAGGACTGGAGAACCAGAATGCACAGGCTCCATGTCCAAGGCTGCGCTGGAACAGCGTCAACAAAGCCAGCACTGAGCATTTTCCATCATTTGCAATGGATAAGGCTGGAGAGGGCTCAGGCAGTGAATCTGGCAGCTGGCTTTGAGAATTCAAGGCTGGCACGCTGGTAGTGGAGCTTTAGGAGCCTCAATTAGCCAAGATGCTGGTTTGGAGCAGGATGATAGGCAATGGTGATGGCAGAAACTTTATTGCCAATAAAGGATTGTCTGGAGTGGGTCCTTGAAGGCACCACGGACCTGAAACCACGTGTGCCGGACCTTAAAATTTAACTTTGGGATGATTCCGAAGGCAGTAGCCAATTTTGTCCCATTTTTGAAGATCTAACATGCCAGCTAGTGGGAACCAATGACATATTTCAGCAATTTCTTTGGCAAGATCTTCCACCTCCTTTAGGAGTTTCATAGCTATTCTTAGTGAGCAGATAATGCAGTTCCTGGCAGAACTTTTGTTGCGGGGAGGAAACAGCATTCCCGCCCATGTTGAAACAGTATCGGTAGTCTTAAAGTACGGGATCACTCACCAACGGGATCGAAGGTACGTCTTCGATGGTGATTTGAGCGCGCTTGGGATCCTTTTGCCCGGATGAGGATGGTGAGCGATGGTAGTTGACTCCTGTCTTGGCTCGCCAATATGTGGGAATTACTCCCGTGGGAAGCCCCAATCTGTGAGGCTTGGAAAGTTGCTTGCCAAATGTAGGAATTAAACCCAGGGAAGCCTTAACGTTTAAGGCTTGAGAGTAGATGTGGGAACCCAGCAGGAAAGCTTAACCAGCAAGCCCCCCCCAATGGGTTGGAAAAATAAAGACTCCGACAAGTGTTCTTCTTGGTGCAAAATGGAGCAGCTTCTTCTCTCCTTTATTCTTGATTCCCCCTTGATTCTCCCTTGATTCTCGATTTTCTCTCGATTCCTCCCTGCCGCACCCCAGCAAGGCTGTTTTATTGAAAACCACATGACTACAAATCCCATATGACTTTGCAGTAATTTCTTAACCAATTACAAACTTACACATCTACGTAATGCCTAAATAAAGTTACTTCTTTGTCTAAATCTTAACACACTGAGCATGAGCAGGAATGCAAACTACTGTGCATGTGTGAAATTAGCCTGGGAACCTGATGAGAAGTGAAACATAGTATCTGAGCATTGATTTAGTACAATATGCCTTTGTTAAACTGTCCTCGCTAGTTATGTGATTTCCAGCTTACATTAAATGGATGCCACAGAGGCACTGTGAGAAAGATTCGCCACAGGGAAGTAATAGACCCTGCCTAATACAGTGCTTTACTCTTTTACACTACATTAAAACGAATAAAGGAACAGTTCATTAATTGAATCATAATATGTTATACTGGTTTTGTTTTTCTGATAATCCTGCCATAAACAAATTCCTAACATACATGCAAGAAAATCTGTATTTATTCACTCAGTATAGTTTGACCTATTTTTGTATGGGGTTCTTTCAGGTTATTGTGACTTACTTTCTCTCCTTTGTAAAATCATTTCTCTCTTGCTTCTGTTTCTTTGGAAAATGTCATATAAAGAAAAACCAGCAGGGCACTGGAGAAGAATTAAAATCAGAGTAGCTGGAACATATCAGTAAGTGATGGTGGTGGTGGGAGAATATAAACTTGGTTCCTTTCTTTGCTGAAATGCAGATCCACTCAAGCTTGTACAGAGTACGGTCATCTTGCTTTCGCTGTGGGTTACTTTACAGAGATACTGTAGTCTGAAAAGAAGCAATTATTATTTGTTGGAAAGGAAAGCTTAGTAATAACTTTGGCAAAAAATGTAAAACTGTGTGCGTTTTTAGCAGATATTATTCTGGTGGACAGATAGCAAGTCCAACATTCCTAAACTGGATGTCAGTTCTCATTTCTGACCATATTTCTAAATACAACTGAAATTGTATTTTAAATTGATGGTATAGGAGCATTTTAAAAACATGATGCAAGGTAATTCTCTACATGATGAGCATTTCAGTTATTCTAAATGAGATGCAACATAATGTTTTGTGGTACTTTTAGGTACTCCCTGTCTTTAGGGAATTATGTTTACTAAAATGTTATTTGCAAAAATTTAATAACATTTTGTAGAATTAGAAGAAGCGTGTTGTCACCTGTATGAACTTTCAAAATTTCATTGTTTTGTTCTGTACCAGAGTATTTTCTGTTTACTGTATGCTCATATTGTTCATAGAACGTGGTATTTGGAAATGAACTGTTGTAATGACAGTTTTGCAACAGTTTTCAACTTCTGTAGTTAATTCCTGGTTTTGAATGCCATCAATATATAGAATCATAAAATCATAGAATAGTGAAGTTGAAAGGGGCCTACAAGGGCATCATGTCCAACCCCTTGCTCCATACAGCAATACAAACCAAAGGATATCTGCCAGGTGGCTGTCCAAATTTCTCTTGAATGCCTCCAGAGTTGGAGCACTCATCACTACTTGAGGTAATTGGTTCCAATGCTGTACTGCCCTAACAGTTAGGAATCATAGAATCATAGAATTGGAAGAGACCTCAAGGACCATCGAGTCCAACCCCCTGCCATGCAGGAACCCCCATCAAAGTACCCCCAACAGATGGCCATCAAGCCTCTGCTTAAAAACCTCCAAAGAAGGAGACTCCACCACCCTCAATGGCAGCATATTCCACTACTGAACAGCTCCAACCATCAGGAAGTTCTTCCTAATGTTCAAATGGAATTTCTTTGCTTTTCTGGATATTCAGCCGAAAGCTGGGTTCACCCATTGTTGAGCCCATTGTTGCATACCCTACACTCTGGGATGATCGAGAATAACTCCTGCCCTTTCTCTGTATAACAGCCCTTCAAATGTTGGAAAAGTGCTATCATATCACCCCCTAGTCTTCTTTTCTCCAGACTAAACATGTCCAGGGTGGTGTGTAATCAAGGTGAACTATAAATTGGAGGCCCTGCACTGACTTTCTTTGGACTGATGAAGCTACTTGAATGATTAGTGAAACATTTCAGTCTCACAAGAAAAGTCCAGTTGCCATGACTCAACTTCGAAACGAAATCTTTACGAATACGAAATCTTTAATACGGCCGTAGGCCAACATCCAAATACTATATACAAGAGCAAGTTAAAACATACTACATTTCTAAAAGAATTAGGTACAAAGTTAAAATGGCCTAACAGAAAAAATAAACACCTTTCACTCACATCTTAATTTGAAGGGGAGCAAGAAGGGAAAAGAGCGGCGAGGAGAGGAAAAATCCCACTGATAGTTAAGGTTCAATCCTTATTTTGTTAAAACCTTTCCCTCCCCATCAACTTCTGGATAGATTGATCCAGATATTCTCAATGGTAGAGCCAAGCTCCTCCTCCTGTATGTCTGTGCAGGAATGCATATTTTAAAACGTTGTTAAATTTATTTTCTACACTAAATTAAATAAAACAAATATATTATTTGTCTCCTGTAGTGCTATCTATTCAATCACATTTTTCCCAACATTGAGCCCAATATAATTCATATCACCTTTCCCAGCTTCAATGAGCATACTTCATACTTAATTTCGTTACTGTCTCATCCATATTCTATCTATCTTTACTTACATCTGTTGTAGTACAAAGAATATAGCCTATCTAATCTCAGCAATCTATTCAATCTCGT
The DNA here is from genome assembly GCA_037367305.1 of Phrynocephalus vlangalii. Taxonomy (NCBI): domain Eukaryota; kingdom Metazoa; phylum Chordata; class Lepidosauria; order Squamata; family Agamidae; genus Phrynocephalus; species Phrynocephalus vlangalii. The sequence goes on along the minus strand of JAWVWN010002794.1, from coordinate 3,299 downwards.
TGTTTAGCTCTTCAATACTAAGCAAAATAGATTTGACTAACTATATATCTTCTATATATCATACACAGTATATTTACCTATTATTCCAATGTGTCTAATTTCAGCAATCCTCTCTAATTTAAGTTAATACTTTATGGGCTATTATAAAAGAACTACCTCCTGGTCTATATGTTTCACTTTATGCATAAAAGTTCTTATCTATACCTAACTGCCACTATTTTTAAAAAACTAACAACATAACATTTATTTATATATCAGGTTTGTCTTCACATTTCCATTTTCCGTTTCCCATATCATACCAATCTAGTAGCCTTAGACAATCCCAATACGGAAAACATTATTATGTAATAAATTCACTAAGCCAAAAAAAACTTTTTTTTCAATTTTCCCTTTTCCTGCCAAGCCCCTTATCTTCACAGGTTGCTTTTCCCTTGTCAAGTCCATTATCTTCATGAGTTGTTGTGTTATCTTGATAGTAATCTTGATGACTGCTCTACTGAAAAAGTCCCAAATTTTCATCTGTTTGGCACTCATATTGAGTAAAACAGATGCACTTGTTATATTCTGTGGACTTGGCCGATCTAAGCAGTATAATTGTATAATTCTATATTCATCTGTATTTCAAATTCAGTGCTTAATTTCTGCTTCCAGTGCTCACCACTCCCTTCTCTAATCTAACTTTTAACCTCCCGCCAAGGGTACAAGTTTAAAATCATTTTTACTTCTGAATCTCTTAGAGATAGATCTTTGTAAGACACAAAGAATTGCCTATACATTACAAATACATTTCTAGTCCTAATAGATTTCGTAATGGCTCCCCAGAAGTAAACCTACAAAGATAGGAAATATTTTTTCTAGAAATCCAGGTCATCAGACAAGTTCACAGTCTGATGTCTAAGCCACACAAAGCTTTCTAATAGAAAAAAAATGCATGCTAGACATTGTTCCAGAAAGAATTGCTTTTCACAATTGATTCTGACAAACATGCATTAGGGTCATATTTTCACCCCCAAAGGGATATGAAATTCTTTTATTTATATTGACATTGGCATTAAACACATGCCTTAAGTAGATGGGATTTTGGGACGCCAGAGCACAGAGAGAACTCCTTGTTCCCTGAGCTCCTTGCGCTCTGAAGATACTGGCCATAGAGTGTGGTGAAACATCAAGAAGAAAAACTTCCAGAACACAGTCAAACAGCCTGAAAAACTAACAACAGGTCCTGGCCATGAAAGCCTTTGAGAATACAGTCATTACTCTGATTTTAAAATGATCAACATGTTTCAACTCATGGGCATTCTTCAGAAGCTATATATAAAATTAAAATAAATTAATTTGTAAACAACAAGCTCAGGACAACTGTAACTCTCCATAATTACTGTTCATTTTCATGTTTGCACAGACAATACTGTATTGTATCAATGAATATACATTTAGATTTTCACAGCAAGATTTAGACACTTCTAATTCACAACCTAGATGAATTGGTAACATCTGTGACACATAACAAGATTTTAGAAACAAAACTTCATTTGTACCGTTAGAGTAGTTAGAGTTCAAGTTAGAAATGTTGCATAGCTCATAGAGTTCTGTGATGGTAACAATTCATGGATGCTCCAGGAAACCAAACAAATGATTGCACATAAGGTTGTCCACAGAGGACCAATAAAGAAATCACATAGCCTACATATTGAAAGCAAAAGAAGTTAAGTTTATACTGTTTGCAAATCCAAGAAGACCAGAAGAAGAAAAGCAAATGAACTCAGAGTGTGTGCGGGTGTGTTGATGGAGAGACAGACAGAAGCTGAAGTATGTTTGCAAGACCTGAGTAGAGCAGTTCATGATAACAGTCTTTTTGAAGTCATTAATTTATATGAGTACCATAAAATGGAAACTATCTGATGGTACATAACAACAATAAGAATTTGTTTTAATTTTAAGAATAATAATTACATGTTATCATGTCAATTCTGACTTAAAGTGACCCCTGATAGGGGTTTCTAGGTATACAGAACTTGGAAGTAGTTTACCATTCATTCCCTTCTTCTGGGGTGATTTGGGGTGGTGCAGCTTGTCCAAGGCTTCACAGGCTAATTCCGATCCTGGCAAGCACAATGGCAAGTCAAACCCTCAATTTCTAACTCTGCAGCTAGGTTCCTAACTCCCTGGGCTATCCAAAGACTTTATTATTACAGTCTATTGTCATATTGCTAAAGTTATGAATGTTAATGATATATTACTCAGTTACACATACTTCAAGCTCGGATTTCAGCTGTCTTTCTAATGATTTTATTTATAGTCTTCCCTCTATAAACAATGGTACATCTTTCAATGCATCTAGTTGCTTAGCTTTCAGAAGACAAAGAATTGCACGCTATTGTTGCTGTAGGTATTTGAGAGATAGTGCTGTTGATCATGAGGTGGCAGTAATGAAATAGCGACATGGAGTACAGAATGAAGCTGTATTTCTAGGTGGTAATTGAACAAAACAGCACTTTATACCACTTACTGGCCTCTCTGATATCTCTGTTCATTCTTATATGGCTGACTCAAAGAGATGATTTTGTCCTGTTTCCTGATTTGAATACATACAGTGTCCATTGTTTTTAGTTATCAAATAAGATCAATTTCTTAAACTAACCCTATATATTTCTACATTACCAGCGAAAGAGCCTAACAAAATACCTGGAAATGTTGAATAGCATTCCACCCAATTTAACATTTAAGTTGGCTTAATGAGTAAAGATTGTTACACTTGTCTGTGCATACAAAAAATAAAGAGGAAATAAAATGTTCCAAGATTTTTGTTTCTCAGAGTACAATGAAGGGAAAATGTGAACAGAACATCTGAAATATATTTGTGTGAGTGTGATGTGCAATCAAGTTGATCATGAATTATGGTGACTATGGTAGGGTTCTCAAAGTTTGTCACATTTAATATATACAGATCATAATGGGAGTACAAGTCACTCACAGTCATGTGACTGATGGTAAAAGATAGAACATACAGTAACCTCCCCGCCAATCATGGGGGTTAGGGACCCACCCCACCCGCGATGCACAAAAATCCACGATATGCGGAAGCGGGTGAGGTGGAGGTGGGGGCGATTGCGCGGCGTGGTGGCGGTGGCAGGGGGATCTTACCTCCTGCTGCCACCGCCCGCCCGCGCAGCCACGAGGCTTCTCGGGGGGTGTGGGAGGGCCGCACGGAGCGACCAGATCGCCCGCCCGCCCGCGCAGCCCCGGAGGCTTCTCGGGGGTGCGTGGGAGGGCCACACAGAGCGACCAGATCGCCTGCC
>JAWVWN010002793.1:0-15972 GCA_037367305.1 Phrynocephalus vlangalii | reverse complement strand
TAACTGAACCCACTCTTTAATCATCTCACTTATCTTGAAAGCATATTATGGACACAATAAGCCAGTTCCGACTTGACAGCACAAAACAATGAACTACTTTATGTGTTTATAAACCGCCCAGGGTTTTAGAAATAAGAACAGAGACTTCGTGTGCTTGTAACAAGCTTACTGATACACGGTGGACTAATGTGAATTAACGCAAACATTTCCCTCAGCTCTCCTCTCCCTGTTGTGTGCTGCATGTGCTTAAACTTATACCCTTCTGGTAAAGCAATGCAATTTTCCCGAAAAAGGTTTCAAGAAAGAAAGAGGAAGTTTCCACAGTTTGTTTTTTCTCCCCGGACAAGATGGCAGTGGTAGGAGATGGGCGGGCCATCTGAGGTGAACTACAAAGAAGGAACCAGGAGCTGTGGAGTGAAGACATTGGTCTGTGTAACTCTGCTCAGCACCACATGTTAGCTAAAGGTGGTCCTGAGATCCACTGAGCAGCCTGAAAGGATGGTGTCAGCCCTACACTTGGCGACAATGCATTTCTGAGGCAGGTGTAACAACAAGTAGTGCAGCAGTTCCTCACATGGGCTTGCCGTTTGAATCTCAGCAATTCCTGATAACAAGGCTATGATGACCCTTAGGAAGGCAAAGGGACCAAAACAAGAGCTTCTGAAGATGCTTTCACTAACCAGGCATGTTCATGTGGTCAACCCACTTCTTCAGTCTACTCTGAGGATGTTCTTTCCTTCATGTTTCCTTTCATTTCAGTTGATTCCTTTTTTACCTTTGCTTTTGTGCACAGCATTCATGTTGTTTGTTGCTTCAATATTGCATCCCTGTTGTGAAAACAGATTTGTGGAGGAACCTGATTCCCCACCCCACCCACAACCCCTGACTTTAAGGAGAGTACATGGCATTTTCCTCATAGTGTTGTTAAGGGAAATGTTTATTTTGACTGTGTCTGAGATTCTATTGTAGCCCCCAGACTTCTTCGAGATCCGTTTTATCATGGTGAAGCCATTGGGGACCATGGGGTGGGGGAGAAATCTTTAATATTTTAAAATCACAGTTTCCAGTAAAATCATAAAGCTGCACAACAGGATTGCATCTACTTTAATTTTTTTCTGTACCATCTTACATTCTACTATATCCTTTGGTTCTCTATGCGCCCTTTGTGCCCTAAACATGCTACACAAATAAATTGTTGTTGTTCTTATTGATTCTAACTAGAGAAGAAGATTTCCCAATGCTATTTTGAACTGGGATCCTTCGTTTCTGGAGTTTTCACATGTCCCCATAAATGACATTTGCAGTCCCTGGTCATTTTCATGGCATGTAGGGTGGATGTTAAAACCTGGCTGTTTAGGGATGCCTTCGGCAATCACTAGGGTGTGCGTTATTCTTCCCCGTATTGAGGTTTGTGCCTGTTATCAGTTGTCTTATGCCTCTTGCCAATTACTTGTTTGTTGTTGTATATTTCCCCTTTATTATTATTATTATTATTATTATTATTATTATTATTATTATTATTATTATTATTATTATTATTATTATTACTTTATTTATCATTATTATTTTTGGATCACTTGTTTCTTTTATGTGAACTGCCCAGAATTCCCTCTTGGGAAATCAGCATGGTATATAAGTATAGAATAAATAAATAAATAAGTAAATAAATAAAATAAATAAATAAATAAATAAATAAATAAATAAATACTATATTTGGAGCAATTATATTCCCAACATGGTGGTGCTTAAGTTCAATGCCGTGTGCATCCACAATTCTGCACCAGGCCATCACACCACATCCTCAATCATTTCCCATTACCAGTTGCTCCTGCCCCTTCATTATATCCAATTTCATTTAAAAAATTTATGCTGTAATCTCTACGTCAGAAATGCTTGATAGTACTGGGATCCTCATATAGAAATGGAGCTGTAAGCTCCTCCTCCTCAAACTGCAGAATCCAATGGTGTGCGTAAACATTTCATCTGGCTTTGTTGGACAAGGTCATATCAGGTACTTACAAACACTCTTACTTGCAAACACTGGTGTTTGTTTATGCGCAGCATGACAAGCACCGCGTTATTGCAGAAGCAGCCCGCTACGAGTCCCAGAAGGGCAGATGACAACCTCTAACCCACTTTGCAGAAATGTTATATAAATGTAATAGTAAGGAATGGGACCATTTCTGCTCCTTTTCAGTACAGTTTCTTCAAGATCGGGTATGTCCAAAATATGACAGTGACTTTACAGAACTACTATTTATGGTTTTTTTAAAAGCAGATCCCCCCCTTTATTCATCAATTGGTATTTTTTAAAAGCATGTTGCTTCCTAGGTCACTCCCCTTCCCAGCCTTCAGACCCCTTTTAGAAGAGGCAGAGATGAAGGGGGAGGGGTAGCTGGATCCTCTGTGATATCACGAGGAGACCAAAGTCCTCTGCTTCCCATGCCTGTATGCAGGGCCGGTGCTAGTTTTTTTTTGCGCCCTAGGTGAGGGGCGGGGCAGGGGGCAGGGTGGGCAGGGTGTTGGCGGGTGGGGTGGCGGTGGGGGGCAGATGGCGGGGTACGGCAACAGGCGCAGGGAGCGGCGATGGGCGCGGGGGGCGGCGGGCAGGCGGCGACGGGCAGCTGGCGGGCGGTGGGGGGACGGACGCAGTGGCCAGCGGCGGGGGGGGCGACAGGCTGTCCAGCGCCCTCTCTCCATTTTGGCGCCCTAGGCAACTGCCTAGTTCGCCTTAATGGAAGCGCCGGTCCTGCCTGTATGCTACGTAACAGCCATTTCTGTTGATGCAGATCAGCACCCATTAGTGCTTTCCAGCAGGGAAAGAAACCCCCAAAAGGAATGGTGGTAAAAAATCACTATAAATGTCCAAACATTTTTTTTCCGGAAGGAAAAATATTGGAAAAAAATATTGGCATTGAGATGAGGCTGACATTAGCTGAAATCCTGTTGCTTAGAATAGAAAGTTACAACTCAAGTAACCATTGAATCAGTGGGAGTCTGGTGAGTCAACACCTCTGTAGGTTGCATTGATCCAGTATTACTTGCAATGTACTACATTAAGGAACAAGATTTCAGCCATGGTCTGAAAGGTGGATGGAAAGGGAACCTAATCTGACCCAAAGCAATTTTAATCTCTCTGACTCAGAGCTTATGATCTCAACCATGGCTGCTATATTTGGATTGTATATTTGTCCCCTTGTTCCAAACTGTCGTGGTGCAAATCTTCACTGAAATTAGTGGAAGTAACAAGAAAGTGGATAAAGTACAAGAAAAGCAAGTTTTCCTTCCTAACAAGAAAGAGTGGATATTTTTACAATTCATCCATAGCCAATAGAATCTAATGGCTGCACAACAGCCACACCTTTGGAGGTCCCAGTGTTCTAAGAAAAGTGTGATTGTCACTGTCCCATGAATCTTATTTCATATATGTTTGTGCATAATTCAAGTTTAATATCTCTTCCTTTGTGTGGCTGGATGCTTCTTCACACGTCCCCAGAGGACTTGTAAAGGCAAAAAATGTAATAACAAACAAAAATGATATATATTTTTTCCTTCACCAACCCAAACACAATTTCAGTTCTTTGTGATTATTTTTCCTCCTTGCTTTTTATCCATTAAATGTCCCTATTTAATTTTATGGTATTGATTTAGAGTTGGTAATTATTTTGGTTTAATGGTACTAAGGTATCTCTTGTTTTATTGTCTGCCATCAACGGGGGTCTCCTTCTACAACTTGCCTTTGGGCTCCAAAGCAGTTTATTACCACCATAAAAATGTCCTTGGTTAAATAATAAATAAGTTCAAGCCACCCCACTATCTTTTTTTATGTCACCATTTTCATACATTTGGGGTGAATATTTATGTGACGAAAGGTAGATGAACGGTGGTCATAAAAAGGTGCAGAGATCAAGTTTAGGTACAGCAAAAATAGATGTAATGTATGTTAAATTACAATGACCCAGTCCAGGTACCGAGCCTGGAAGCACCCACTGAGTTTACTGCAGTGAAGGACTTTGCTTACACCATTTAAAAATGTCAGCTTTGCAAAGCACACTTATACAGTAAAAGCCTCTCGGAAGAGCAAACAAATTTGATGTACAGTAATACCTTGGTTTAAGAGGAACTTTGTTTAAGAAAGTTTTGCTAGACAAGCAAATATTTCTTCTAAATTTTACCTTGATCAACAAGTAATGTCTTGATATACAAGCACTGCAGCAAGTCACATGGACACAAGTGAGCCCATGATGGCTCTCCCTCCCCCTGCTGGATTGTGGGTGATTATCTCATCTCATTCAGCCTCCAAAGCAGAGGGAAGAGAGAGGAATAGAGGTCTGCCTTGCACCAGCCACAAACATGGGCAAACAGACAGGGAGGTGGGATGATGCCTGTCCCTGCACAGCTCCTGATTGGCCAGCACCACGGAGTTGCAGCCTGCTTCATTAGAGTTTAACCCTGTGCGAGCCCAGACTAAGGTAAGAGATTGGCTGCTTGTGTGTCGGAGACTCCCAAACACCACCTGCGTTCATGTGGGTCGTTTCGGAACCGGTAGATTCCAAAATGAATTGCCCATCCCTAGATGATAGAGAACTGTCTAATAAGACATTAGATTGTAACTAAAGAGAGAAGTCTAGGGTTTCCAGAGAGCTTTATACAGTAATCCCTCACTTATTGCGGGGGTCAGGGCCGGCGCTAGGTGTTTTTTTTTTTTTTTTTTTGCACCCTAGGCGAGGGGTGGGGAAGTAGGGTGGGCAGTGGCGGGGCGGGTGGCGGGCAGCGGGCAGCAGGGGCCAGCGGGGGGGCAGGGGGCAGCAGGGTGGCCAGCGCCCCCTCTCCATTTTGGCACCCTAGGCAACTGCCTAGTTCGCCTTAATGGATGCGCCGGCCCTGGCGGGCATTGGGAACCCAACCCAACCCACGATAAAGGAAAATCTGATATACAGATGCTGAGGGGCCTGTCTGTGGCCACTTAAACTTACCTTAGGCCTGGCACTGACCCAACAGGTCAGAGGCTCCAGAAGTGGTTTCCGCTGATCCAGAAGACACTTCCGGTTTTTCAGAAGTCACTTTTGGTTCACCAGAAACCACTTCTGGGGCCTCCGACAGGCCCAAAAGGCCTGCTGGAGGCCCACTCGGGGCAGCGCCAGGCCTGGAATAAGTGCAGGAGCCCTCAAACAGGTCCACGCAGCTTGCCCCCAGGGGCCCTTGCCTTCATATACTGCGGTCCTGCCATATACCGGGACCACATTATATGAACCATAAAATCATAGGGGATGACTTAATGCAATTATTTTGTATCAGAGAGAGAACTAGTTGTAGCCTGGGGAAGCTGATTCATATAACATCTGTTTAAGTTTGAGAATGTGCTTTGTAACCATTATGCTATCTAAACTTATATTTATGTTTCAAGTTAAAACCGGATTGGATCTAATGATTTGGTCTTAAGGCTGGCCCAGGGAAAAGAGAGACCAGGTTTAAAAGTGAGTAGCCGAGTCAAGCTGGTCACAGACGGTCATTTACTTGTTGTCAAAAAGAAGATAAGAAAGCATTCAGATTTACCTAAAAGTTGCATATGTTAATTTATATTGAGATATGCCAATTTAATAATGTGTAATAGTGTAATCAGATGGCATGTATACCTGCCCACCTTGCTGGTCATATTCTATTCCCTATCATGTGATGGCCAACTTCCAAGCAAGCAAGCAAACAATTGTGTGTTGTCAGGTAGATTTTAACTTATGGCAACTATTCCAGGGTTTTCTAGGTAGAGAATGCACAGAGATGATTTTCCATTCCCTTCTTCGGGGCGGGGGGGGGTTGCCCTGTGACTGTGCAGTTTGCTCAAGACCACACAGGGTTACTCATTGCCATGAAGGCACAGTGGGGGATTGAACTGCCAACCTCTGGCTCCACAGCCAGAGCTCTCCATCCAATTGCCAGGCAGTGTCTAGGCTTCTTATACTATGCTTCACATTTAAACTGTTCTAGGCCTGCCTGGCCCATCAACTAGAGGATGCCTCCAAACAGAGGATGACCCACTGTGAAGTAGGGCACAGGGTCAATCATCTCCTGCAGTCTATACTTCTCCTCTAACTAGTGGACAATCTCTAAGAAAATGTATCAATGGACACAAGTTTGACATAAGAAACCACAATACACAAAAACCTGTCTCAATACATTTCAGTTTATCTGGACACTCCTTGAAGGACTTGAAGGTCACTGTTTTGGATCAGAATCATTACAGATCCAGATTACAAATGGAAACAGCTGCGATAAAATTCATATGCCTGATGGACACACACAAGAATGGACTAAACATAAGACAGGGTTTCTTGAGTCATTATCAAATGTAATATACCATATTGCTACCTTTTTCATGGAAGTTATCTCCCACCAGGACTCTTAAGTTAAAAAACTTTCCCGCCCTTTCCCCCCTTTTTTCTTCCAAACCCCCTCCCATCTTGTCTGGTTTTCCTCAAGGCATTCCCCACAGAGCCATAAAGCTACATCAACAAACACTAGAAGACCCTGGCCTCCTTCCCATCATTTTTACAAAGGCCAGGCCCCCTGTCATAATTGTTATTTTAAAAAGAGAGAGACCTCTTAGAGATCAGGCTTGCTCATTGCCAGATTCAGATGATCAAATAATTCTTCTATAGCTAGAATCACTAAATAACCTTAAATGCCATTTTTCGATCCTTCTTGGGATTAGTGAACCTATGGTTGGAGCCACTTCCTACAGAAATAGTGACTGCAACAAAACCGATATGGCAAAAAGATCCTCGTGGTTATTCTCTTGTATTGAAACAGGATGAATAAGGAAGGACAATAATGCCTCTTCTGCTTTCACTTGCTGTCACTGTCCATCCTCACAAAGTTCCTAAGCCACTGATTTGCAAATGTTCCTGGAAAACCAAAGTTCAAGGCTCAAAAACTGGGATTGGGTAGATAAAAGATTGTCCAGAGCTCCAAACTCAACAAAAAGCAGTGCCTGGAAAATTTCTTTGGGTGGAATCTCAGCCTTCCAGATGGGAGAAGAAAAAGCCACTTTCCAGATCCTGGTGAAAAGTCACTAAAATTTCCGATGTGGTTCAAAAAACAAATTAATATATGTACAGTGGGGGCCGGGGGGGGGGGGGGAGAGATGCAACTTGCCATCTAAACTCAGTGGCTCACTGTTGAAAACTCATTTTTTTCCTTCCAAATTCCAACATGAAACGGAACACTGGTTTCCCCCAATAAATGTACAGTATATGTACATATCTGTGTGCCACATACCTTTTATTAAACATGTGAATGCAAAATATGCTTTTAATACCTTCCTTCTATCCCCCTGTTTGGCCATAAATACCTCCAGTGCTCTATAGGAAGGCAGGAAGGGAAATGAAGCAGCCCCTTTCCAGCCCTAGCAAGAAAACACTAATGGAGTTCATGGCCAAAGAAGAAGTGTCCCGAGCTGTTGTTTATATGGGGGCTTAATTTTTGCCTGAACAGCTTACTCAGCTGAACATAAATCCAAAACCAAGCGGGTGGAGGAAGCTCTCCTCACCTGAGAGAAATATGAGCAGGAATTCATTGGCGCAGCATAAAAAAAGTTCACCTCTCATCCATCTATGTACCAAAAAAATTACTCGGCTAATGTTCACTTTGATTCACTGTGTCTGGCTCGGAACGAGAGCAAGCACATTCTGCAAAGGTTATGCCTTTTTCTGTCGTGAGAGAGCCTGAACGGTCTAGAAGGGGGGGGGGAGTAGAAGGCACAGGTGCCTGCCTCAAGCCGCCTGAGAAACAGCCCTGCCAGCTCTGTACTTTTGACCCTCTGAAAAGACTGCTGGATTACCATTAGAAAGCGTGTTATTTTTTGCACAGGGTTTATGTCTGTTATTTTTGTTATATTGGTGTGTATTTTGATTAATATTTCCTTTCCTTTATGATATTGTGCTGTTTTATTTGTTTTTTGGTATTTTTAATATTAAAAGAAATGAAAGTGTGTTATTTTTCTCCTCAGAATAATTGGAAATATCATGGGCAGGTAGGAATCGGAAAGTATTTCGTACACTCTCCAATCCTCTACAGTTACTTCTCCTGACGTCCTGGAAGTGGGGGGTTTATTTTGGAGGAGGGAGAGAATTAAATATAGTGTCGAGGGCTAGTCTGAAACGCTGGTTGCTATAAAGAAGTATTATTATTATTTGGCTTAAAACGTAAAACAGATATATGGGCTCGTGCCTGAATGGTGAGTGGCAGAAACATTGAAAAAGTGCCAATCCACTTCATTCCCAACAGAGCTATTTGGATAGCCTATTCAAAGATTTGAGGAAAACCTCAACAACAACCTCTTCACTTTAAAAACCTTCTCTACAATAACAAGGCTTCCCTTCATTACTTACTCTATGTTCGACCATACAGAGACAAATCTAATAATCCTTCAAGCACTTGTGGGGATAAATGGAAGGATATGCAGCCAAACTCCTCTTCAGATGCTCCTGTAACTCATAGGGAATAATGGAATGCCAACCCTCAAAACGCTATAAAGGTTATGCTCAAAATTCTACAAGTCATGCTTCATCAGAATGTTGACAGAGAACTTCCAGTAGTGCAAGCTGGATTTCACAAGGGGCAGAAGAACTAGAGATCAAACCGCCAACATGCACTGGATTATGGAGAAAGCTAGAGAGTTCCACAAAAACATCTACTTCTGCTTCATTTACTATGCCAAAGCCTTTGACTGTGTAGACCACAACAAACTAGAGTGGGAGTGTCTGACCACCTTATCTGTCTCCTAAGAAATCTATATGTGGGACAAGCAGCAACCGTCAGAACTGGATATGGAACAACTGACTGGTTTAAAATTGGGAAAGGAGTACGACAAGGCTGTATACTGTCACCTTGCCTATTTAACTTATATGCAGAGTACATCATGCGAAAGGCAGGTCTGGATGAATCACAAGCCGGAATTAAGATTGCCGGAAGAAATATCAACAACCTCAGATATGCAGATGATACTACTCTGATAGCAGAAAGTGAGGAGGAATTAAAGAACCTCTTAATGAGGGTGAAAGAGGAGAGTGAAAAAATGGGCTGAAGCTCAACATCAAAAAACCTAAGATCATGGCCACCGGTCCCATCACCTCCTGGCAAATAGAAGGGGAAGAAATGGAGGCAATGACAGAGTTTATTTTCTTGGGCTCCTTGATCACTGCAGATGGCGACTGCAGCAACGAAATAAAAAGACGCCTGCTTCTTGGGAGGAAAGCAATGGCAAACCTAGATAGCATCCTAAAGAGCAGAGACATCACTTTGCCAACTAAGGTCAGGATAGTCAAAGCTATGATTTTTCCAGTAGTGAGGTATGGAAGTGAGAGCTGGACTATAAAGAAGGCTGATCGCCACAGAATCAATGCTTTTGAGCTGTGGTGCTGGAGGAGAGTCAGGAGAGTCCCCTGGACTGCAAGGAGATCAAACCTATCCATCCTGAAAGAAATCAACCCCAAATGTTCACTGGAATGACAGGTTTTGAAGCTGAGGCTCCAATACTTGGCCACCTCATGAGGAGAGAGGAGTCCTTGGAAAAGTCCCTGATGTTGGGAAAGATAGAAGGCAAAAGGAAAAGAGGACAGCAGAGAATGAGATGGATGGCGTCATCAATGCAACCAATTATGGGTTTGACCAAACTCCAGGAGGCAGTAGAGGATAGGAAGGCCTGGCAAGCTCTGGTCCATGGGGTCACGAAGAGTCAGACACGACACTGAACAACTGAACAACAACAACAGCAACCCTCAAAACACTCAACTTTATAGCTCTAAAGCAAGAACTAACATGGAAACACTTAAACACTGCAGGAATACACATATACATTAGGTTTGAAAATGGAGTCGTACTTCTCTGTTTCTCTGCTTCTTTCTCTTTCTCTTCTTTCCTACAAAGCTCATCTCTCTCTCTCTCCTGAAATTGTATTTTGTATCGGGGTGTTAATATTCTAATTAAACCTGTTCCTTAAAAAAAGTAATTCTTCTCTTGATGCCAGGAATTTCATTAGTATAATGATAAGTGTATTTTTAAGAGTAGATTTCTGTGTGTGTGTGTGTGTTGTGTCGTTACAGTTGTGACCGACTCTTCGTGACCCCATGTCCATAGAGTTTTCTTGGCAGGAATACTGGAGTGGCTTGCCAGTTCCTACTCCAGGCACCTACAGCACCTGTATTTCCTGGTGGTCTCCCATCCAAGTACTAACCAGGGCCGACCCTGCTTAGCTTCCAAAATCAGGTGAGACCGGATGCGCTTAGGGCAGTGATGGCGAACCTTTTAGAGACCGAGTGCCCAAATTGCAATTCAAAACCCACTCATATTTTTGCAAAGTGCCAATACAGCAATTTAACCTATATACAGGTGGCTATGAAGGGGCGATGTCAGGTGCCCACAGAAAGGGCTCTGAGTGCCACCTTTGGCACCCGTGCCATAGGTTCGCCATCACTGGCTTAGGCATCTACACTTAGACTAAAAGCACAGTGAGTTAAGGATCTGGCTGTGAAACCAGAGGTTGGGAGTTCAGCTCCCCAGAAGAGCCAACCACTATGGCTGAGGTCAAGTTCCACAGTCCCAGGAAGCCCCCAGGATAGGTATTAGTTAGTGAAATATATGTATTAGACAGGATGTTCTATATTTATTTGATATGTGTTTAATTGATTTAAAGATGGAGTCTGTAAAAAGTGCAAAGTCACAGTGACTCAGTGTATAGTTTTTTCAAATGGAGTAGAGGTGTAAAGAATTAACATAATGAATTTTGGCTAAGGCAAGAGGTTGCAATAGCTATGCTGTAATTTAATTTATGATTGGACAGAAATGTGGATAAAAATGCTCTGTAAATCACTGTTCATTGGGCCTTCCATAAGTAAAGGCACCCAATTTGTTTATTTCTTATATACAGTGGTACCTTTTATAAAGGAATTAATTCATTCCAAATGAAATTCAGTTAAGCAAATTTTCCTTTATACAAATTTCCCATAGGAATGCACTGAAAATGGAGTAATCCCTCATCGCGACCATTTTTATGTTGTACAGATTCACCCATAGGCAATTCTGTTAAGCAAATTTCCCGTCTCTGGAAATTTTTATGTTTTACGGATTTTATGTTATACAAACCGTTTGTTATACGAGGGTCCACTGTATTTTGTCTAGGTACTGTATGCTATTATGTTGTTATGCTGTTGAATGTTGTATCAATGTACTAATGTGATATTTTCCCCCTCTATGCTTTGTTGAACTTTGTAGAAGTTCTGTGATGCTGTGATATATTTTGTACATTTGTAATATAGCTGCTTGGTTTTAAGAAAACTCTGTCTCTGGCTCTAACAATTTATTCATTAAGTATTGCTTCTGCTGCCTAATTAAATAGCACATACACTGACAAGAACAGAAAACCACTTCTGAGTAATCACTATTTTAAAAAAGAAAAACTGAAGAGGCTTGCCATAAGTCAGAACTGACTTGATGGCGCACAACTGTTATTATTAATATGGTTGCAGACCACATAAACAAATTAGTAACTTGATTGAGTGTTGTCCAGCCTGGCACTTCCCATATGTATTGAACTGAATATCCCACCATCCCCAGTCAACACACTGGCTATTTAATGATGGGTTTGAAGACTAACACAACTGGAGTACACCAGGTTATCGGGCCAAAGGCCCATCTAATCTAGAATTCAGATGCTACTGGAAGCCCACACATGGACAGAGGTCATAAGGAGATTTGGAGTCTGCTGTCATCAGTATGCTGATGACACGCAGCTCCATCTCTCCTTTTCCACCTCTGCAGATGAGGCTGTCCAGACCCTCAGCCGGTGCCTGGGCGCAGTCATGGAATGGACCAAGGCCAACAGACTCAACTCAACTCCAAGAAGACTGAGGTTATGTTCTTTGGGATTTCCCCATCTGGTTACGGAGGCCATTTCTCATCTTGAAGGGGTTTCCCTCTGGCCATTGGACTCTGTCCGGAATCTGGGCGTAGTCCTGGACCCAGCGCTCACCATGGAGGCCCAGGTGGCTGCTGTGTCCAGGACTGCCTTTTTCCACCTCCACCAAAAGCCCAGATTCATCCCTATCTAGATGGGGACTCCCTCAGGACGTAGTGCAAGCGCTTGTGATCTCGAGGCTAGACTATTGCAACGCGCTCTACATGGGGTTGCCCTTGACTCTCCTTCGCGACTGCAGCGGGTACAGAATGCGGCGGCCAGACTGGTGGCAGGTGTGCACCGGTTTCAACCACATCACCCCAGTTCTGGCCCGCCTGCATTGGTTGCCCGTTGCGTCCCAAATCAGATTCAAGTCCTGGTTTTAATTTATAAAACCCTCCATGGCCTAGGACCTGACTACCTGGCAGAGCGGATCGACCAGCGGTCAACATCGGCCCGACCGACTAGGTGTCGCGGGCGCACATTCTGCAGGTGGCCACGCCCAGGGAGGCTCGGAAAACTTCCACCAGATCTCGAGCCTTCTCTGTGGCTGGCCCTACCTTGTGGAATCATCTCCCCAGCGAAGTGCGCCTTGCACAGTCCCTGCCAGCCTTTCGGAAAGCTTTGAAAACTGGCTTTTCCGAGAGTCGTTTGGTGACTGAATTTTTACCCTTGGTTCCCCCTCCCCCACCATCTGTCAGTTGCTTGTTTTGTTTTTTGATTATTTAGTGTTTTTAAATATTTATATATTGATGTTGATACTGTTATTCCCTGTGTTGTTCACCGCCCGGAGTTCCTTCAGGAAGACGGGCGGTATATAAGTCCAATAAATAAATAAATAAATAAATAAATTGAGTGTTGTCCAGCCTGGCACTTCCCAGATGTAATGAACTGAATATCCCACCATCCCCAGTCAACACACTGGCTATTTAATGATGGGTTTGAAGTAGAGATGGGCACGGAACGAACATTTTTTCGTTTCCATTACCATTTATCGTTTCCGTTACGCAACAAAACGACAAATGAAAATTGTGATGAAAATGCAACGAAACGAACAGAACCGCGAAAATTGTGGTCGTTACATTTCGTTTCCGTTAATGTCGACGCGCTATGATATGAGCTGTTTTAAATGTTAAAAAACGCCCTGTACATCCATAAATACACAGCGATAATTATTTATATTGTCCTGATAACCTACTGGGGGTTGGGGGTCCTTAAAACGTTTGTTCTAGTCCTTCTCCCATCGCGATGTATTATACTTTCCCCTTTAAAATGGATGTCGCCACCAGCCACAAAATGGAGGCAAGCCATGTGATGGGATCATGTTCAACCAATAGCATGCCCAAGTTGCAGACTGGGCGGGCAGGTCTGCAGCCACAGGGGGCATAAAAAGCTCTGGCAGCCCCCATCCTCCTTGCAGTCTCTGGTGGGAGTTAGGGTGGGATTGCTGTCTCTGCTGCACCCTTTAGCTTCAGTCCTGCTGCCTCCCTGTGTGCGTGCGTGCTGCGTACCTCTCGGTGAGTACCCTCCCTTGCCCTGCAGTGCAGTCCCTCTGTGGCTGCCTTGCACCCCTGGGCAATGCCCGCCGCTGCCTTTGCAGCCTCCCTGCATACCTAGTCTAAAACTGTGTCTCTGCCAGCATCCATTTTTTTAGTGTTTTTCCCTCTGGTCTGGGGCATTGGGGGACGCCCGCGCATGGAAATGCTTTAAAAATAGCTCAAAAAACAGGTAGAAACGACAAACGAAAAAATGAAAAACGGTAACGAAATTTTTCAATAATTTCACAACAAACGGAAACGAACCGAAACAGACCTCTCAACGACAAATGAAAAACCGAAACGCCATTTTTCTGTTTCGTGCCCATCTCTAGTTTGAAGACTAACACAACTGGAGTACACCAGGTTATCGGGCCAAAGGCCCATCTAATCTAGAATTCAGATGCTACTGAGAAGCCCACACATGGACAGAGATAGCATAAATTCATGTTTTGTCATCAGCAGGACTGGCAATGTCATTAAGCAGAGTATATGGTTACTTGAGGGACTGCCTATCTGTGGAGCAGAATATTTGCAGCCTTTATGGAAGGGCAAACATGTGTAAGTAATTCCTTTGTTATTATTGAACTTTTATCAATAGGGAAGGCAGCGTGTCCCTTGGGAAATTTCTTACCTTTGGTTTCCAAAACAACTGCACTGGTTTTGACTCACGTGCACCTTAACATAGGGAGAAAACACAGTTAACGATAGTGTCTCAGGCATGAATATGTCTTAAGCTATCCCTGGGAAATTCAGCAGCTAGCATGTGAAATATTCTGGACTGATGTAGGTTGCAGATTGCCATTAGGTAGGAGAGCTAAATGAAAAATCCAATCCACTGGATTCCAGTAGTATGTCACAACTAAAGTAGGCCTATTGAGCAGATTTCCCTTTATCAGCCTGCCCAGATGTTAAGACCATCAGGAGAGGCCTTTCTCTTAGCCCCATCATTGGCAGAGATGTCTTTGGTAAGGACACTGGAGAGGGCTTTTTCTCTGTTGCTGCTTGCAAACTGTGGAACTCCCTGCCACAGGTCAGGATGGCCCATCTTTGCACTGCTTCTGCAAGCAAAGACCTTTCTCTTCAAGCAAGCCTTCCCTTAATGACTGGTTGCCCGGATGGGTTTTTAAAATGAATGGGTGTACTTGACTGCTTTGTATGTGTTTTTGGTGTTGTTTCTGTTTACTTCTATTAGTGGGCCTTTTCACACGACCCTCAGATCCGCTGGTCCCTTAAATTCGGACTAGCGATCTTGAGGGTTCCTTGCTGGTCCTCCGTCCCCACCCGCTCCGCACTTCCTTGTTCTGTCTGCGGGAGGGGAGGGAGGGGGAAAAAGCCTTAGACACGGACAAAAGAAGAAACCCTTACCTCCCGTGCGTGGAAGCTTGCTCCGAGCCCCGGGTTTACTTCCTGGTTGCTCTTAAAGGGCGGAGGCGAAAGAAAAACAACAAAAAGAAGCAAGGAGAGCTCAGGCACTCCGCATCAAATATTTTTCATCTCCAAAAGCAAGTACAAGAAAGTGCAGCTGGGTCGCGCTTAGGTGGGCGGGGTCGCACTTAATTGTCTGCAAACTCCAGACCTGGTGGGGAAACATTTTTAAGGTCCGAGCTTGCAGCCCTTTGCCGCGGAGCTTAGGGGTCGTGTATAAATGCCCAGTGTGGCATTGATTGATCCTTTTAGTATTTGTATAAAGTAGGAGCCCCTAAGGCATGGAACCAATACCCCGTATCAACTGGGTATTGGTTCCAGGCCTTCCCGTGGATTATGAAAAACGCGGATAAGAGGGAATGCCCCCCCCAAAAAAACCAAACTGCTATTTTGCAATAGTAGCTTGCTTTACGGCTGCTGTTTACAACAGTAGCTTGCTTTGCAGCTTCTGGATTATCTATTTAATTTTTTCCTCTGCCAACCATGGATAATAGGGTCAGTGTTTAATGAATCAGTGGATATGAGGATCCTACTGTACATACTATTTTTCCTTTAAACACCATTCTGTCAGTGATGTAAGCCACTTTGGTATATTCTTAAAGAGAAAGGTGGGTCATTTTTTGTTTGTTTGTTTGTTTGTTTGCTAATCAAGGTCCAGCTGTTAAGGTACAAAGTCATACATACAGCGGTACCTCTACTTACGAGTTTAATCCATTCTGAATGCATGCTCATAAGTCGAACAACTTGTAAGGAGAGCAGCCAAATGGGATGGCTTGCAGACACAGGGCCTCTCGGCAGCTGCCCCCAAACTATGGAATGCCCTCCCAATTGAGATCCGCCTGACGCCAACACATGATGACATTTCGGCGCCAGGTAAAAACCTTCCTGTTCCAGAAGTTTTTTTAAATTTATACAATTTAGATTGTGGGTCTTCTGATGGCAATTTTAGTGTGATGATTTTAGTATAAGGTTTTTATTATTGTTTTACTTATTTATTGTTGTTTGATGTTTTTACTGTTTTAATTCTTTGATTGGAACCGCTCAGAGACCTTTTTGGGG
>JAWVWN010002791.1:0-36121 GCA_037367305.1 Phrynocephalus vlangalii | reverse complement strand
GGTAGAAAATTGGAAGAACGGAGCAACTGCCTAGCCCAAAGGGCAGGCAGAAGACCGAGATCCAACTCCCGTCGGCTCAATGCACCAATGTGAGATGGTGGTTCAGTGGTCTCAAAATTTTCTAAGTGTAAAGAGGCAAGAAGTTCTCAAAAATGAGGCTAAGTCAGAAAGTCAGGTCTTCAGCGCTGGTTTATTTAGCAAAAAGCATACAGGAATCAAAGAGAGACTCTACGCGTAAAGGGCCTTTCACATTAAGTGAGAAAGACCCCGATTTCACCAAAATCCAGGGTTCTTATACAATTCCAGACACATGGTCACACCCAGATATTGTCCACCACACCTTACTGACCAGCCCTAGCCACAGCCCAAAATCACCTCCCATCTTCATCATATTAAGGTATAAATGTTTCTGCTACTTCCGCATTTTGGTTCACTTGACTTGAACAGTTTATGCAAGATGCTCTTTCCGGGGTGATTTCCGTAGCTAGGCACTGCCAGGCACCTGGCTTACCCTGACAGGAAGCTTCTGTGGTTTTAACTTACTCTCTGTGCATCTTAATATTACATCTTAACTGTTTCATACATCGACTGCATGTTCCCTTTAGAACCTCTATTATTGCTTATAATTCTTATTGATCATCAGCAGCTAACACCCCCACCTCCTTTGGAGTTTAATAGTTCTGCCCCCAGAAACCCTAACTTTTCCAAATTTCAAAGGGACCCCTAAAACTGCTTGAGGAAGCTATCCCTGTCACTTTGGGGGAGATATAGGGCTGGGATAAGTATTTTCTACAGCATATAAAAATATGCCAAGAACTAGTAGTGAGACTCAAGGATATCTAAACACTCACTCTGTTCTTTATACTTTCTTCCTAAACTTAAATATTTCTAGAAATAGTAAAAGCAGAACAAAAAAAAAACAAAGATAAAAAAGGTTGTGGCACATTAAAGACTAACTGCTATAATTTAATATGAGCTTTATGGACAGGTGTGCTTCTTCGCCCACCCAGCCCAGAAATAAAGAGGTGAGATGCATTTGTGGGATTCAAATTAGGCCACAATTTATTGATATGAAATTCATTCAACTCAACTGTTAAACATCCCTTATACAAGGGGGGCTGAATGTAGTGCAGTAATAATTCCTAATAATATTAGAAGAGTGCTGCCCATCTGTTCAATGCCCCCCCAAACCTACGGTCTGGGCAGCCCTCGTTCCTAATCTTTGAACCTATTTATACCTAACACCTAATCTTCCTAATTTCCTAATCCATTTCTTAATTCATATTGAGGTCTACCAGCTCAATAAGGGTATATTATTCAATAACTTTCACCTGACTTAAATTTACCACTTGCACTACCCACCAATTGTGACTAGTTATAAACCTCCCTTTAGTCTTAAAGAGAATGGGATGGGCAGAACCACACTGCCACTCTGGCCTAATCTGAGTAGCAGCCAAAAATTCTCATCAAGCCCTTACACGACCAGCTAATCCCATTCTCCTATTTGGTCATGGCAGGTGGGAAGATGGCTGAATCCAGAAAGAGGCCTCTCACCACATGGTAAGGCCTTATAAAACTAACTGCCCTGCAAGCAGCCCATAGGCTGCACACATGTAACATCTGGGGCTGTAGGAAAAGGGCACTGCCTTGCACTATGGAAGTTCAGAGCTGCCTTTAGTCTGACATACTAACACAGATACCTTCCCTAGAAATAGTAAAAGATTTTTGACCATTGACATGGGTATGAAATTTTGAACAGTGAGATAAACTACAGGTATGGGGGGGGAGAATAAAGTAGGTTTAATTTATTTTATTCATGAAATAATTAAAACTTAGAAAACTTGTTTCCAGAATAACCATGAACAGAACTTCTAGTGTCTTTATTTTCTAAATATCAGTGGAAAATATCTGCTGCTCCTCACAATTGATAATGCACTGCAGATGTTTATGAATTATACTTGTGCTGTTTTCAACTATGAACCTGAACTGCATCACTTAGGAGTGAAAAATTGAAGCTATTTCACAATGGTCTGAATATTAAGAAAAGAGACAGTAGAGGGCACTGATCCAACACTGAATGGAATAATGCAGCTTTTATTCCATGTATCTCAAATATAGTCCAGAACGTTGTTAGACTAAACTAATAATATCAACCACTTGCTCCCTCTGCCCATCCATACTAATTCTTAGTGCAGGTGCAAGGTTTCCAATAGATTAGAAATGACTCTCAAAATTCTCCTGTAAGTAGCTCCTATCTTCACTTTGGCACCCTACCCCCACCCCAAATTAACTGCAAGATAGGACTTTGAGAGTTTTTAATATTGTTATTACATCTTTTTAAAAGTCAGCATAAATGTATTTTAGGCCAGAAATATTTTGCAATGCAAATGCAGAGAAAGAGTTCGCCTTCACATTCCAAGCATTGTCTTACTTTTCTAGCAGAGGTAGCATTCCCAGGTGGCTCCATCCTGGAACCCTATTGATCCGTCCAGGACTTTTCATTATCCTATTCAAGAGGTGGAGTAGGTTAAACCTAAGTTCAGTGACAGTGAATTAGCTGGAGCCCTGTATGATGTTCTCACCCATATATAGTTCTGAAATAGAAAGATAGCAGTGGGAATCTCTTTCAGGCCTGCCTGAGCAGTGAAAGTGCTAGAGAGAAAAGGTTATGGTTGGCCAGACATAACCTTTGTAGCCAGTGCCACAAGCAATTTAAAGCCAGAACATTGCCCAGCTTCCTGTATCTCATAGTGGCCCCACCAGATGCATTTGGGAGCACACGAGACTAGATATCTGTCTCCTGATAGCCCTCCCCTGCATCCGGTCCTTGGAGTACCCTGGTTTTAAGCCTGAAGATTACACATCTCCGTCATGGTTTGTAACCTGTGATGGACTTTCCTCCAGGATTCTGTTCAATCCCTTTTAAAGGCATCCAGGCCAGATGCCACCACGACATCTGGTGGAAGGGAGTTCTACAGACTAACGATGTGCTGAGTGAAAAAATCTTTTCTTTTGTCTATTCTCACTCTCCCAACCATCAGTTTGAGTGGATGTTCCCTAGTTCTGGTATTTTGTGAGAGGGAGAAGAGTGTCCCTCTATCCACTTTACTCACGCCCTGCATTATTTTGTATGTCTCAATCATATCCCCCGCTCAGGTGCCTTTTTTCGAGACTAAAGAGCCCCAAATATTTTAGCCTTTCCTCATAAGGGAGGTGCCCCAGCCCAGTAATCATTTTAGTTGCTCTCTTCTGCACCTTTTCCAGTTCCACTATGTCTTTCTTGAGATGCGGTGACCAGAATTGTACACAATACTCCAGGTGCGGTCATACTATCATTTTGTATAATGGCATTATAATGTTGGCTGTTTTATTTTCAGTCCCTTTTTGATAATCCCTAGCATGGAATAGGCCTTCTTCACCGCTGCCACACATTGGGTAGACACCTTCATTGAGCTGTCCACCAATCCTGACATCCAAATTGTGTACAGATCTCAAGACCCTATTTGGTTCTTTAAGAATCCCTTTAAGTACCTATTTGGTACTTTAAAAATTATCTCCTGGCAAAGCACATCTTTTGCCCTGTTTGAACTTTTGAGACTTGATTTGAAGAACAGTGTTTTGCACTCAAAAGCTTGAAATGTCTTTTGTTTTTATTAGTGGCCTATATAGGTATTGTCTGAGCTCTGTGTGTGTAAGGGGGGGAGAGGTTGGTAAGCAAGAAAAGCTTTGTAGCAACCAATCCTTCTGACTAAGATAATTAAACTCTTTGTTCCAGCCTTTCAAATTTTCACAATCAGAACTTCATGGATTCTGACCCAAATCAACGAAACTGTGAGTGGAGGTTGCTGGAGAAGTAAACATGGTCAATGTGGAATCCCTTGTGCAAGGGCAAAGAACCGGATGTAAAGACCAGAATGACTAGTTCCCAATCCCATTATTTTGGTCACTAGAAGAGTAGATTCTATATCATCATCAGGATCATCAGCATGGGGGTATTAGTCTAGAAAAAAGGCACCTGAGGAGAGGATATGATGGAGGCATACAAAATGATGCAGGGGATAGATAAAGTGGATAGAGCGAAGGTCTTTTCCCTCTCATACAATGCCAGAAACAAGGGTCATTCACTCAAATATAGCGTAGGGAGAATGAGAACAGAAAAAAGAAAATATTTCTTTACCCAGCGTGTTGTTAGTCATACATACAGAACCTTTATTGGCATCCAACAAAACATACAATAAACAACAGAGCAGGCAGCAGTACTTGCATGAGAGAGGAGTATGTGCCCAGATAGAGAATAACATGGCTGCTGCAAATAGAAACAAAGCATGAGATGATAGAACATAATATGACAGAACATATTTTTCATCTATAAGACACTGCCTTTTATTAGATGCTGTGAAGATGGTATTTTGTTGTCCACTAAGACAAGAGTCACAGAGCACATTTAGGCCAATATTAAAGCAAAGCAGCAAATTTATTAAACAAACAAAAAACTGATATAAGGCAAGACTGTTGGCAAGGCTATTGAAGACAAAAGGCTATGCATTCTTCAATAGCCTGTGACCCCAACCATACTTCTGCATGATCTTTTTTATACATTTGAGTGTCCTCTTTAGACCCTGAAAGGGTGTGATAGTAAAATTACATTTCTCAAGATATTCAGCACAAAACAGGTTCATTGTGATCCTACTTCCTCATTTTTCAGGAAGTGCTCTTGCCTGAGATGACCCTCCAAAAGCAGAAGTGAAACTGTTTTTCACTCACAGTCATTTCTTGGTCAGTTTCGGACATTTTATTCCTGTTCTGTGTTAATGCATTTAAATGGGATACATTTTGATTATACAGAATGATTGTGCAGAATACAACATATTGATATTGAATACATCATAAAATTGGATAAATTGGATGTATCACATCTTCACAATGCTCCCCACTTTTTAGAACCCCAAATAAATAAAATTAATAATCTTCCTTGAGGTCTGCTCCACCCCCACCCCCGCCACTGTTACCTTTAATTTCCCCATTCTAAGCATTCCTATCTGCTTTGGTGGGTTTGCTTTTTGCAGGATTAGGCTCCATCTTTCCTTGAGTTCTCCACCCCCACCACCCCTGCTGTTTTCTTTCATTTCCCCATTATAAACACTCCTCTTGGCTTTGGTGAGTGTGCTTTTGGCAGATTCAGCCTCCATTGGCCTTGGGCAGTGCATTAAGAAATGCATTATTAAAGTATGTAACTCATAGCCCAGTATCACATGTCTACATTATAGGTCACTTTTTTTCCAAATTGTTCTTTGCCTACATAGCTTTTCAACAATATGTGGGTTTCATTGCACATTTGTATGTAAGATGTAGCTAGGCTGTAATAACGTCTATTTATTTCATTTAGATCTTACTTGACATATGCTTTGTACTGCAGCCATACAGTTGAAACCAAGCCATGCATACTTGAAACTAGATCCATTGGCCTATTTCCAAACAAGAATATACAGGACAAAGTCTTGCCAAAGGGCATATTATGTATTTCAGGCTGAGCCAAGGTTTGAATTTGGGCTTTCACCTTTTTACTGCTGCCCTATGCAAGCTTCTAGTGCAGAAGAAGGGGTAAAGAATCAGCTGCCTTGGGTGCAATTTTTGTTTAAAAAGAAAAGCATGTGAGAAAAGCATTCAACAGGAATACAATGCAGCTTGTGTTTTAAGAGCCAAGAATACAACAAAACCTTTCAACTGCAAAAATTGTCAATGAACGCCTTGCAAAGCAATACAATCCATTCAGTGACAGCAGGAAATTTTGACATGCCTTAAAATCATATTGGCACCAAGATTTCAATAAACCTAATTTGGTGGTACATTAGTCCATTATAAATTGCATAAACTTTCACAGTGTCTTTCCCCCGCTTTCTGTGATATGAATGGGTACTGGGAAGTGTTCAAAATTTATCCGTCTGCAAATTGCCCATCAAAAATTGCCCAGATGTAGAAGACATGGTAATTTTAACTGCACATTAATATCCTTGTTAACCCTCAAATAGACTACTGGCTGGAAATAATCAGAAACATGAAACCCCTTGGGTGTTCTTTAGTTTTCAGTATCAATTAGGATTGTTGGGAGGGTTGAACACTTCACGTCTGTGTGTGCCTGGGTATAGCACTTTAAGGTCACACTTAAGAGTCTCAGGAAAAGTTGTGTGTCAAGAACTTCAGAACTTCCAAGATGATCCATGCTACAATTCACTACTGCTATATTCGCCCCCCCCAGCTGCACTTAGTGCACTGTAAGCTTTCCTAAATGGTCTCCTCTCCTGCATTATATTTTTGCTCTAATTTTGTTGATAATTAAAGCCAGAACAGTTCTATGTACTTGAAAGCTATATTTAACTCAGTGTCTTCATTTGCTTGCAGGATGTGTTTTCATAAGAAAGAGAATACCGAGGGGTGTCAGGGAACTGTTATCATAAATGAGTAGGGCAGAGAAAGGTATGGGAGGGAAGGAGCAGTCACTATGGCACTATGTAAAAACGAAAGGCAAGTAGGTATTGGTTGCCCCTAAGCTGTCCACAAATTTAAATAGTTTTGATGCCCTTGGTGTCAGGCCCCCTGGTTGGAAATATTGGGCTGAAAAATAACAGGCTGATCAATGGAAAAACAACTTCCATATAGGACCTGATTCTAGATGACCTGGTTGACCTGGCTTGCATTTCAAATACTTGGTTGGTTGAAGGTGGGGCCGTTAACCTAACTGAGCTTTTTCCACCCAGATGCTCTGGATAGCAGCAAACAATATCTAGAGGTGGAGTTGCAGACGTCTATCATGATTTCACTCTCCCCTACCTGGAGTTATGTCCACCTAATCTGAACTTGGACTAGGGATCACAGGAAGGCCTATTCTGTGCCAGAGAATGTGCACAAGACCTTTGGAAAGACAACAGCTACCTCATCTCTCTTGGACCATTGTCATTCCTAGCTTAATAAAATTGCCAGAGAAGGACTAGTTGAGTGGTTGGGAGGAATGGTCCTTGCAGCAGGTTATGAACTCAGGAAGCCTGTAGGAGGCAGTAGTGAGATAATCACTGAAAAATCCCTCCTTGGACCCCACAGTGTTGGATAATTATCAGCCAGTCTCTGATGTTTCATTCTTGGGCAAAATATTGGATTGGGTTTCAGCTTTCCAGCCCCAGGTGTTCCTGGATGAGCTGTATTATTTAGATCCAATTCATAGAATCATAGAATCATAGAATCATAGAATCATAGAGTTGGAAGAGACCTCGAGGGCCATCTAGTCCAACCCCCTGCCATGTAGGAACCCGATCACAATATTTCTGACAGATAGCCATCCAGCCTCTGCTTAAAAACTTCCAAAGAAGGAGATTCAACCACCCTCCGTGGCAGCATATTCCACTGCCAAACAGCTCTGTCATGAAGTTCTTCCTAATGTTCAAATGGAATCTCTTTTCCTGTACTTTGAAACCATTGCCCCGTGTCCTAGTCTCTGAAGCCATGGAAAACAAACCTGTTCCCTCATCAATATGACATCCTTTCAAATATTTAAACACAGCTATCATATCCCCTCTCTGTCTTCTTTTTGAAAGGCTAAACATTCCCAGTTCCCTAAGCCATTCCTCATAAGACATTTCCTCCAGACCCTCAACCATCTGGGTCGCCCTCCTCTGCACCTGCTCGAGGTTGTCAACATCCTTTTTAAATTGAGGCGCACAGAACTGGACACAGTACTCCAGGTGGGGTCTGACCAGAGCAGAATAGAGTGGTAGTATCACTTCCTTTGATCTAGACACGATGGTTCTGTTGATGCAACCAAGAATTGCATTGGCTTTCCTGGCCGCCGCATCACACTGCTGACTCATGTTCAATTTGTGGTCCACCAAGATTCCCAGATCCCTTTCACAGGTACTATTCTCCAGCCAAGTATCCCTCATCCTATATCAGTGCAATTCATTCTTTTTACCTACATGTAGCACCCTACATTTCCCTCTGTTGAAATCCATTCCATTAGCTTTGGCCCAGCACTCTAATCTGTCAAGGTCTTTTTGGATTTTCATCCTATCCTCTGGGGAATTAGCAACCCCTCCCAATTTAGTATCATCTGCAAATTTATTTAGCATACTCTCTGTTCCTTCCTCCAAGTCATTAATAAAGATATTGAACAGCACTGGATCCAGAACAGAACCCTGGGGCACCCCACTGGTCATGTCTCTCCAAGCTGAAGAGAGGCCATTTATGGTCACTCTTTGGGTGCGATCAGTCAACCAATTACAAATCCACCTGACAGTAGCACTATATATCCCACTTTCTACTAACTTCTTAGCAAGAATACCATGGGGAACCTTATCAAAGGCCTTACTAAAGTCCAGATAAACGATATCCACAGCATTCCCCTCATCCACCAGCCCTGTAATTCTACCAAAGAAAGAGATCAAATTAGTCTGGCGTGACTTGTTTTTAAGAAACCAGTGTTGACTTCTTGTAATGACAGCATTGCTTGTTAATTGCACTAGCCCTCTCTCGTCATCCCCTGTCACTGCACCCCCTTGCTCTCCTCAATTGGTTGAGTTTGGCACTGTTTCCTCTTCAGAGTCCTCCAGGGCAATTGCCCACTGCTGACCCGCGTCCACCCCCTTCGACCCTTGCCCATCATGGCTCATAAAATCTGCCGGAGGGAGTATGCCTGAATGGGCTTCTGTCATCGTCACCGCCTCCTTCAGCGAGGGCATTTTCCCTCCCGTCTGAAGGAGAGGGTAGTAAAGCCCATTCTTAAAAAACCAGGCTTGGCATTGGACCAATTGGCCAACTATCATCCAATTGCCAATGTCCCCTTCATGGGCAAGGTCATCGAGAGGGTGGCCGCGGTTCGGATTCAGTCTTTTTTGGAGGAACAGCGGTGCCTTGATCCTTGCCAGTCTGGGTTCAGGCCTGGCCAGGGGACCGAGACAGCTCTGGTCGCGCTGCAAGATGACCTCATCCGGGCGGCTGACAGGGGTTGCTCTACCTTGTTGGTTCTCCTGGATTTGTCAGTGGCCTTCAATACCATCGACCACGGTATTTTACTGGACCGGCTCTCTGAGGTAGGTATCGGAGGCACTGTCCACAGTTGGCTCCGGTCCTTCTTGGAGGGTCGGCTCCAGTATGTGCAGCATGGTGGAGAGTTGTCGGCCCCGTGGACACTCCCATGTGGGGTTCCACAGGGCTCGTCTCTCTCCCCCATGCTGTTTAACATCTATGTAAGGCTGCTGGCGGGGGTCATTCGGAGATTTGGAGTCTGCTGTCATCAGTACGCTGATGACACGCAGCTCTATCTCTCCTTTTCCACCTCTGCAGTGGAAGCTGTCTGGACTCTCGACCAGTGCCTGGAGGCAGTCATGGCTTGGACCAGGGCCAACAGGCTCAAACTCAATCCTGAGAAGACTGAGGTGATGTTCTTCGGGAGTTCTCCGTCCGGATACGGAGGCCCTCTCCCCAGTTTGGAGGGTGTTTCCCTCCAGCTGACGGACAGGGTTCGGAATCTGGGTGTGGTTCTGGATCTGGCGCTATCCTTGGAAGCCCAGGTGACTGCCGTGACCCAGACCGCCTTTTACCATCTACGTCAAATTGCCCAGATCCGCCCGTATCTAGACGGCAACTCTCTGAGAACAGTGGTGCAAGCGCTGGTGATCTCGAGGTTGGACTACTGCAACGCCCTCTACATGGGGTTGCCCTTGAATCTTCTCTGGCATCTGCAGCGGGTACAAAATGCGGCGGCCAGACTGGTGGTGGGTGTGCGTCGTTACGACCATATCACCCCAGTTCTGGCCCGTCTGCATTGGCTGCCCGTTGCGTCCCAGATCAGATTCAAGGTGCTGGTTTTAGTTTATAAAACCCTCTATGGCTTGGGCCCCGACCACCTGGCAGAGTGAATCGCCCAGCAATCAACTTCGGCCCGACCAGTTCGGCAGTAGCGAGTGCACACGCTTCGGGTGGTTACTCCCCGAGAGGCCCGAAAAACATCCACCCATAATTGGGCCTTCTCGGTGGCTGCCCCTTCCTTGTGGAACAGCCTCCCCAGCGAAGTGCGCTCTGCAGAGTCCCTGTTGGCCTTTCACAGAGCGCTGATAACCATTCTGTTCTGCAAGGCCTTCGGTGACCAGGTTTAATTTTTTTTCTCTTTTTCCACCATCTGTTGTAGCTAGTTAGATATATTAATGTGATGCTCTTACTTGAGCCACATATGTATGATAAGGGTGCTAATGCTTTTATGTTAATGTTGTTTTATTTGTTCTTGTTATATTGCTGTTTGATATGTCGCTGATCTGATCAGCTTTCTGTAAGCCGCCCAGAGTTCCCTCGGGAAGATGGACGGGGTATAAATTCAATAATAAATAAATAAATAAATAAATAAATAAATAATTGCAGACTGACTGTTTAATAATCTGCTCTAGGATCTTTCCAGGAATTGAAGGAATTGGGCAGTAATTATTTGGGTCCTCTTTTTTCCCCTTTTTGAAGATGGGGACAACATTAGCCCTCCTCCAGTCGATGGGGACTTCCCCTGTTCTCCAGGACTTCTCAAAGATTATTGCCAATGGTTCGGAAATTACTTCCGCCAGTTCTTTTAATATCCTTGGGTGTAATTCATTTGGCCCTGGAGACTTAAATTCATTTAATGCTTCCAGGTGTTCCAGTACTAGCTCTCTAAGTATTCTATGTTGCAATTCCCATCCTACCTCATCTACTCTTTGTCCCAGCAGATCTCTTTCTTCCTTTTTGGAGAAAACGTAGGCAAAGAAGGTGTTGAGTAGTTCTGCCTTTTCCTTGTCTCCTGTTAGTAACTGGTTATTATCACCAGACAGAGAGCCTATCATTTCCTTATTTTTCCTTTTGCTATGGACATAACTTTAAGAAACCCTTTTTGCTACTTTTAATCTCTCTGGCAAGTCTAAGTTCGTTTTGCACTTTAGCTTTTTTTACCACCCCCCTGCATATATTAGCTGTTTGCTTATATTCCTCTTTGGTTCATTTCCCATTTTTCCATTCCTTGTACTTTTTCTTTCTAGTTAGCTGAGTTGAAAGTTCTGTAGTAAACCTTTGCAGCTTTTTTAAACCTCTCCCATTTTTTCTTCTTGTTGGAACAGTTTTAAATTGTGCCTTTAATATCTCACTTTTAAGGAACTCCCATCCATCTTGGACTCCCTTCTCTTTCAGTGTGTCGGTCCATGGAATCACAGCCAATAATTCCCTAAGTTTACAAAAATTGGCTTTCTTAAAGTCCAGGATTCTTGTCTGACTATGCTTAGCTTCACCTTCCAATTGTATAACAAATTCCAAGAGGGCATGGTCACTTTTACCTAATGATCCCACCACTTCGACCCCATTTACAAGGTCCTCCTTATTGGTTAAGACCAGATCTAAAATGGTTTTGCCTCTTGTTGCCTCCTCTACCTTCTGGACCATGAAATTTTCTGCAAGGGCAGTAAGGAATTTATTAGACCTTGCATTCTTAGCTGAGTAGGACTTCCAGCATATATCAGGATAGTTAAAATCTCCCATTAGTACTATATCTCTCCCTTTTGACTGTGTGGCCATCTGCTCACAGAAGGCATCATCCCACTCCTCTGGCTGGTTTGGGGGTCTATAATATACCCCCAAAGTGACATCCCTCCTAATTTTTTCACCCCTGATTTTCACCCAAATACTCTCAACATGGTTCCTCTGCTGTTTATCTTGTATTTCTTCAGCAGTATAAATGTCTTTAATATATAAAGCTACACCTTCTCCTTTCTTACTCGGCCTGTTTCTTTGAAACAGTTTATACCCCCCCCCCATGACTATGTTCCAATCATACGCCTCATCCCACCATGTTTCAGTGATGCCAATTATGTCATATTTATTTTGCTGCATTAGGAGATCCAGCTCCTCTTGTTTGTTCCCCATGCTCTGCGCATTGGTGTAGAGACATTTGAGGCTGCGTGTGCTTCTTACATCTCCTTTGCTTAACCTCGCACTGATGGTCTGAACTACTTCTTGTCCTGCTCCTGTTGCAACCTTTGGGCTAATCTCCACAACCCCTTCTGGATCTCTACCATTAAGAGAATTTTCTCCCTCCCCCTGCAAACTCAGTTTAAAGCTCTCCTTATTAAATCTGCAATCCTCTTGGCAAAAAGATTCCTACCAGCAGTGGTGAGGTGCACCCCATCCTGGCCCAATATTCCATCTGAATGAAAAAGCAAACCATGGTCCAAGAATCCGAATCATTCCTGCCAGCACCATCTCCGAAACCAATTGTTCACTTCCACTATTGTTCTTTCCCTTCGTGGCCCATATCCTTCTATAGGGAGGAGAGATGAGATTACCACCTGCCCACTCAGGTCCTTCAGCTTCCTACCCATCTCTTCGTACACTTTTACGATATCCTGAAAGCTGTGTTTTGAAGTATCATTAGTTCCTACATGGACCAAGAGAAAGGGGTTAGAATCAGAGGGCTTGATGAGTCTGGTCAGTCTCTCTGTTACATCCTGAATCTTGGCTCCAGGGAGACAGCAGACCTCCCTGTTCATTTTGTCTGGCCTGCAGATGACCGCTTCTGTTCCTCTAAGCAAGGAATCCCCAACCACCACCACCCGCCTCCTCCGAGGCTTGGTAGATGCCCCCTGGTGCACTGTAGGATTCAGATTCCTTTGTGCAAGGTCTTGAGGCTGCTCTTGGTGCAGTTCCTTCTCCTGGTTGATTAGGGAGAGAGGTTGGAATCTATTTTACAACTGTAAACTTTCTGTCTCTTTCCTAGTTCTTCCCTTTCTGACTGTGACATTCTGCCAAGTGTCTGTCTCCTATATTTGTGAAATGCCCTTGTCCTGATTGAAATTACCCCTGTCCCCTGTGTTGGCAAAGTTTTTCTCTGCTTCCTGCAAAAAAACCTCCTGTTCTCTCACCTTGTGAAGAGTAGAAACACAGGCCTCTAGCTGCCTGACCTTGTCCTCCAAGAGGGCTACTAGCTTGCACTTAGAGCATGTGTAAGTTGGCAGTTGTTGTGGCAAAAACAACAACAACCATGCCGCAGATGTTACAAGTAACTACATCTGCCCCCTGACCCACCATCTTGACTAAATAAGGTGAGTTACTTATAACTCAATATTGTTAATTTATTAAGGTATCTGCCTTCCTCCTCTTCTCTTTTTATATAAATATTTATAATTAATCTTTGTTTCATTTTTTTTAGTTGCGTGCGCCGGCGGGCGCGCACTGTTCACCTACTTCCAGAAATTTGTAAAGGGCTTTGAACAACCTCTCCTCCTGGCTCCTCCTGGCTCCTGGAAAGGAAAAGATTTAAAGTGCAGAGAACTCTGGGCTTTAAAATGCAAGCAACAGCAAACGCCCCAGCTCATGTGCTTCCAGAAATTTGTAAAGGGCTTTGAACAACCCCTCCTCCTGGCTCCTCCTGGCTCCTGGAAAGGAAAAGATTTAAAGAGCACAAAACTCTAGGCTTTAAAATGCAAGCAATAGCAAAAGCCCCAGCTCACGTGCTTCCAGAAATTTGTAAAGGGCTTTGAACAACCCCTCCTCCTGGCTCCTCCTGGCCCCTGGAAAGGAAAAGATTAGAGATGGGCACGGAATGAACATTTTTTCATTTCCGTTACCGTTTGTCGTTTCCGTTGCGTAACGAAACAACAAACGAAAATTGTGATGAAAATGCAACAAAACGAACAGAACTGCGAAAATTGTGGTCATTACGTTTCGTTTCCGTTAATGGCGATGCGCAATGAAATGAGCTGTTTTAAAAGTTAGAAAACGCCCTGGACATCTGTAAAAACACAGCGATAATTATTTATATTGTCTGATAATACCTACCAGGGGGGTTGGGGTCCTTAAAACGTTTGTTTTTGTCTTCTCCCATTGCGATGTATTTTTCTTTTCCCTTTAAAATGGATGTCGCTACCAGCCACAAAATGGAGGCAAGCCATGTGATGTGGGATCATGTTCAACCAATAGCATGCCCAGGTTGCAGGCAGGCAGGTCTGGCAGCCACAGAGGGCACAAAAAGCTCTGGCAGCCCCCGTCCTCCTTGCAGTCTCTGGTGGGAGTTAGGGTGGGATTGCTGTCTCTGCGACTCTAGCTTCAGTCCTGCAGCCTCCCTGTGTGCGTGCATGCGTACCTCTTGGTGAGTACCCTCCCTTGCCCCACAGTGCAGTCACTCTGTGGCTGTCTTGCACCCTGGGCAACAGCCGCTACTGCCTTTGCAGCCTCCCTGCATACCTAGTCTATACTGTGTCTCTGCCAGCATCCATTTTTTTTAGTGTTTTCCCTCTGGTCTGGGGCGTTGGAGGATGCCTGCGCACGGAAATGCTTTAAAAATCGCGCAAAAAGTGGGTAGAAATCACAAACGAAAAAACAAAAAACGGTAACGATGTTTTTCAAAAAAATTCCTGACAAACGGAAATGAACTGAAACAGACCTCTCAACGACAAACGAAAAACCGAAACACCATTTTTCTGTTTCGTGCCCATCTCTAGAAAAGATTTAAAGAGCACAGAACTCTAGGCTTTAAAATGCAAGCAATAGCAAAAGCCCCAGCTCACGTGCTTCCAGAAATTTGTAAAGGGTTTTGAACAACCCCTCCTCCTGGCTCCTCCTGGCTCCTCCTGGCTCCTGGAAAGGAAACATTCAATTTGGCTTCAGAAAGAAGATTTTGCCTAAATATTAAAAAGAAGTTGATGACGGTAAAATCTGTTTGACAAACTGCCTTGAAGGTTAGGCTCTCCTTCACAGGAGATTCTAAAATCACCAAGAGTGACTTTTTTCTCAGCCCTGCCACCTGTGTTTGGTGGTACACAGGAGAGGACTTTCTACATTGCTGTTCCCAGATTTTGGGAACTTCCACAAGAATCTAAGATGACCCCATCTTTGCTGTCCACCTGGAAGCAGGTAAATATCTTTCGCTTCAGGCAAGCTTTCCTTTAGTGATTGGCTGCTTGAATGTTCCTTATGTGTTTTGGTGTACTTATGTTTTTAGTACAGCATTTGTTGGATCTTTTTACAATTGAAAATAGTTCTACATTTCAGGTACTGTTTGGAGTAATTTTACTATTTTACTATATTTACTATATTACTAATAATGTTGTATTTTAATGAGTTAAGCGTACACTGGTACCTCATCTTACAAATTTAATCTGTTCCGAATGCATGCTCTTAAGTCGAACTACTCTTAAATCAGGGTACCTATCTAAAAAATTGAAAAAAAAAGTTAAAAAATAAAAAATGAAAACAAATACAGTATTTGTAAGTTGAGTAGACCATATCTAAAATTTGTAAGATGACAGTTAAAATGGCGACAGTTTTCCGCACTTAAGTCAAATTGCTCTTAAGTTGAGCTGCTCTTAAGTCAGGGTACCACTGTATTTTAAATAAATAAATAAATAAATACATTTT
Source organism: Phrynocephalus vlangalii (assembly GCA_037367305.1). Classification (NCBI taxonomy): domain Eukaryota; kingdom Metazoa; phylum Chordata; class Lepidosauria; order Squamata; family Agamidae; genus Phrynocephalus; species Phrynocephalus vlangalii. Next base: position 20,713 of record JAWVWN010002791.1, on the reverse strand, counting down.
AAAACACAAGTTAGACGTCTGTCAGGCTTGCCTAACTGTGTATTTCACCACATTTTGGGAGAATGCATAATCTATTTTTGGGGGGGGGGGGATTGTGACTTACTGATAGTTCCAACGCCATTCTTTTAGATAAGGCATGTCCAAAGTCAGGTCTAGGGGACAAATGTGGGCCATTTTCAAATTTTGAGTGGCCCGCAGCCTCTTCTCCCTGCCGCTCAGCCTGTCATGCATCCCCACCAGCTGCCTCCTCCCAACACCGGATGGAGACATCAGCTTGCAGTTTTATGGTTTGCCTTCCCTCACTGCCTTCGTTCATCCCCCCAGCCACCTGCCCAACCTACCCGTCCCTGACTCGGTTGCCGCAGTGTTGTTACCACCTCCTTGCATGTCCCAGAGGCTTGTCCAAATCCGGCCTGGGGGCCAAATGCGGCTGAATGGTTGACCCCCACACATTTTCACCTCACCAAATCTGACCCTTCTTGCAAAAAGTTTGAACATCCCTTTTTTAGATGAAACATTTGGAAAGTAAAACAATTTAGGATGATTAGCCAAATGGCTCCCAAAATAAAGTCATTTTAGGCTGCAGTCTTCTGCTCTTCCAGGACTGAAATCATATCCCAGCTTGAAGGAAACATCCCCAAGCAATCTCTCAAAAATTAGAAAAGCCAGTAATTTCACTGTGTTCACCAAATAGTATCTGAAATGTAGAACTATTTTCAGTCTTAAAAACTAGGGCATCTGTTTCAAGCAATGAGCAATTGTCCTTTGGATATTATAAAAGTTCATACCATGTAATACATGGGACAATCTACAGTTAATATCAAGGCACTCTCATTTTCCTCTCACCTTCCAATTGTGGCTTTCATATTGTTATCCCAGATCCATCCCAGATTTTCTTTCTAAAATTAATTTTCATCTATATCAAATTGTGTCATGGAAATGCGAATTAGCCACTAAGAACTCCAGATTTGCATGGAAGACAAGGTATATTATTGGCTTTGTAAGCTCTAGTACTTCAGAAAAGATCAAGAAAAATGTTTTGCTGGTGGGCTGACGGAGGAATTCTTCACACCAGTGTAGTGTTACATAAAGCACAATTTTACACACACACACACACACACACACACACACACACACACACACACACACACACATTATATATATATATAACATCCTGTTGCAATTTTCTTCCCTTAAATCTTCAACTCCATTACTGATGTGCTTACCCAAAAATAGAGATTTATTGTATTGTGGCTGTATAGTCTGAAATAAATTGATTCCGATTATGATCCCCTCTACTTTTAAATTGCCCCATTGTTTAGAATAGAGTTGAATGACAGATTCCTCGTTTATCTCTCCTGGACGAACACTGTAGGGAATGTGTTTGAGGCATTAGCCAGGCATTGATTTGTCAACCTTGACCTTCTGAAGTGTTATCTCTCTGCAAAACTGACACTCTTCATTTCTCAAAACTAGCATTTCTTTCAGAGCCTTCTGTGCTCAGATCAGACTATTGTTTATATGAAAGATAGATGGACATCCATCAATAACTAATGTAACAGAAAAAAGTGTCTAACCCCAAATGCTTTAAAGTGAGTACAGTGCAGTAGGTAGACTCTTCAGATGGTAGTCTTGGAGCCACACCCTGAGATTAAAAACATATGTGTCAATTGTGGGCTATTTTCTGCTCCCAGTAAGAATTCCAGTATATGCTGGGATATGAAAGGGATGCCTGAAGGAGTGTTTGCAATCACATTTGCTCCACTCAAAAATTCTTAGCCAGAAAGAGCAAAGAAGAATAAAAATAAATTGATATTAATTTAAACAGAGCTTAGACTTCTGATTTTGTGAAGCATTTCCTGACTCACAGTGCTTTTCAAAACAATTCTAGGAAAGAAATGTTTATTTCCCTCAGTGGAACCAAACCACTGACGAGTGAGTATATCATACCTGCTTCATTGTGTCTTGGTTGGCTAAAAAGCAGTGTTTTGTCCTGCTAGATTACTTAGATTGGTGCCCAAATGTATCCTAATGCAAAATGTCTCAACAAAAGCCAATCAATTTGTTGGGTCATTTTGCAGAATTTTTACTATGTAATATAAGGAAATAAAGAATACTAAGTTTTCCATTCTTATTGATTAGGGCTGTGAGGTTATCCACTCAAAATGAGGGTTGGGAGTAGAGATGGGCACGAAACAGAAAAATGGTGTTTCGGTTTTTCATTTCTCGTTGAGAGGTCTGATTCAGTTCGTTTCCGTTTGTCGTGAAGTTTTTGAAAAATTTTGTTACCGTTTTTCGTTTTTTCATTTGTCGTTTCTACCCGCTTTTTGCTCAATTTTTAAAGCATTTCCGTGCGCACGCATCCCCCAACGCCCCAGACCAGAGGGAAAACACTTAAAAATTGGATGCTGGCAGAGACACAGTATAGACTAGGTATGCAGGGAGGCCGCAAAGGCAGCAGCGGCTGTTGCCCAGGGTGCAAGGCAGCCGCAGAGTGACTGCACTGTGGTGCAAGGGAGGGTACTCACCGAGAGGTACGCACGCATGCACACACACAGGGAGGCTGCAGGACTGAAGCTAGAGTCGCAGCAGAGACAGGAATCCCACCCTAACTCCCGCCAGAGACTGCAAGGAGGATGGGGGCTGCCAGAGCTTTTTATGCCCTTTGTGGCTGCCAGACCTGCCCGCCCAGTCTGCAACCTGGGCATGCTATTGGATGAACATGATCCCATCACATGGCTTGCCTTCATTTTGTGGCTGGTGGCGACATCCATTTTAAAGAGAAAAGAAAAATACATCGCAATGGGAGAAGACAAAAACAAACATTTTAAGGACCACAACCCCCCTGGTAGGTATTATCAGACAATATAAATAATTATCACTGCGTTTTTATGGATGTCCAGGGCGTTTTTTAACATTTAAAACAGCTCATTTCATTGTGCGTCGCCATTAACGAAAACAAAACATAACGACCTCAATTTTCGTGGTTCTCTTCGTTTCGTTGCATTTTCATAACAATTTTCATTTGTTGTTTCGTTGCGTAATGGAAACTACAAACGGTAACAGAAACGAAAAAATGTTCGTTCCGTGACCATCTCTAGTTGGGAGAGTGATAGACAAAAGAATTTTTTTTTAACCCAGCGTGTTGTTAGTCTGTGGAACTCCCTGCCACAGGATGTGGTGATGGCATCTAGCCTGGATGCCTTCAAAAGGGGATTGGACAGATACTTGGAGGAAAAGTCCATCACAGGTTACATATGCTCGCATAATTCGCCAATACATCACATAATCCTAAACGCTTGGGAAGCGTTCAACTAGTGATTAGTAATACAAAATCCAGCGTAGTTATCTTGTCTGCTGTGTAATTATTATTATTATTATTAATCATAATAATAATAATAATAATAATAATAATAATAATAATAATAATAATAATAATAATAATAATAATAATAATAATAATAGGGCATATGCTTTTTTAGAATGCGTTAATAAAGGTATTCTCTCTAAATCACATGAAATACTAGTTTCCCTCTTTCACCACTGGCTGGGTCTCATCCTGAGAACTGTGTTCAGTTCTGCCCACAGCATTTTATGAAGGACACCAACAAACTAGATGTACAGTACTTTGATTTGGATTCTTGCATTTAGCAGGAGGTTGGACTTGATGTTCTTATAGACTTCTTCCATTCTAAATATCAATAATGTGTCTTATATGGATGACACCATACTTATAATGAAGGAGAAAAAAAAACCATGCTGAATTAAACACTCAGAAGATGAAAAACATATCTACAGAAGAATTGCATAACTTTAATTACAAATTAATTTCAAAGCAATCACAATTGTTAAGAATTTTCTGTAAATTCTTTCAGTCATCAATCGAAACAGAAACTGTAACTAAGAAATGAGAATGACCGAGTGTGGAAAGAATAGTTATGAAGGATCTAGAAAAGATCCTGAAGTGCAAGGGTATGTCACCAAGGAAAATATCTTCTACACAATCATATTCCCCACTACTATGTAGCATTTACTATATAAAGGCTTGAAAATGAAGAAAACTACAGGGGAAAATGATGCATTTGAGATGTAGTGCTGGAGGAGATTGTGAATCTCATAGACAGCCAGAAAGACAAATTAGTGGGTTCTTGATCTAATCAAGCTGGACTTTTCCTAAGATACAAAAATGACTAAGCAGAAACTGTTGTGCTTTTGTCACCCAACGAGAGGTCAAGACTCCTTGGGAAAAACAGTAACTTAGGTAAAGAGGAAGACCCAATAAAAGATAGATTGATTCAATAAGGAAGTCACTGCCATATATTTGCAAGAGGGTTGGTGATACTAATAGTTTTGAGGGTTATACATTCCAGAGCTGTCATAAATCTGAAATGAGTTTATGGCACTTAATAAATAAAAATTCCATCTCACACCATGACACATAAAGAAATCCTCTGCAGGATACTTACTGATTTTCTGATGTTTGTACCTAATTAGGCACAAATTAATGTTAATTTTGTGCATGTTTTCCACATTATGTAACTGGAACAGAAAATATTTAACAGCAAATACATGCAAAATGCGAATGGAGGAGTGGCAGACTGATTCACCTGCCTCTGACTTTAATCAATGATGTATATGGTGGCAACACAATTAAATTAAAAAAAACACACCCAAAATTTGGCTTTTCTGTACTGGCTCCAGTGAGGTTAAGAAAGGTCCTTCAAATATCTTTGTGAACGAGCTTTCATACAGATTCAATGCCTTAATGCCCTAGGCACATTTACGTGGGAGTATTCCTACTTAATGAAGAGGGCTGGATCCATGCTTGGTCATGCTTAGAGCAGAAAAATGGAAATTAATAAATGAAAGTGACTAGTGATTGTCATGCCCCACTGAGTTTTAGGCATGGATCCAGGCTTCTCTATTCAGGGGGAATTATGTCCACTACTTCAAGGAGATTGACTGCAGTTCCTAAAATAATTGAATTTGCCTTTCATTGTTCTGCAAAGTTTGTAGGGCAAGTTAGTTTGATTAAGTATTCAAGTGTGTCCTTAAATTAATTAGACTGAGAACTTGCAGGAAAACTAAATCACTTTGGGGTCTGTGTTTTACCAATGACCAGCAGAGTGCTTTAGATTCATGATGGACATCTAAAAGCAGGAAAGGGTCATCTTCTCTAAGATGAACTATTCTTTTATAAATTTCTCCTTTTCTATGTTGTTACATTTCTCTTTCCATGTCAAACTATAAAATATAATGAGACATGATGATAATTTATTCTCACTTGCTCACACTGAAAGGCAGGGAAATCCAATTTGAGCAATTTAGTTTTTGATTTATGGAGTGGATATTTTGTCCCTTTTTTATGTAAAGCTTCTGAAGGCAGAGGAATCATTTATTTCCCTGAATGGAGATATGTCATGTTTTTGTTAGATTCTGTCAATCCATTAGTTTGTTTGTGCATAGAGGGAAAAGTGGTTCTTTTTTATTCGGAGGGTAGAGGAGGGGAGGAAACAATGATGGGAAGAATACAAAAAGAACAGCAGGATAAATTTAAAGATAAAAGTAATACAAAATGAATGATGTGCTTGACACCTTGTTTATACTCAAGTTGAAACTTCCTGAGCTTCTGTGTGACCTATAGCTATCTGGAAGCATATAGATTTCCTTTCATTTTATCAGCCAGCATTCTGAGTTGATTGTTAAATCTCTACACATCTCTGGACCATAATCTCTCTGAATGCTCTGATAACTAAGGTATAATTTTGAAGGAATTGACAAATTATCTGAGGCCGTTGCTTTTCACATTCTGGAATATTCTTCCCCTCTCGTGCCAAGAAAACCATGAAAGAAATTCCCAAGTTATGATACCATTCACCATCACTGCTTGGCAAGAGAATCCCCCCCTCTGTTCCCCTTTTCCTCCCTTGGCAGGAGAACCAAAATGACAGGGGGGGAAAGAAGACGTACATGCCAAATTCCCATAATATAACTTGGCCAGACATTTACATGAGATGAAGATGATGGAGCAGACTTTTGTTCTCACCCCTGCTCATTGTTTCCACCAAGGAAAGGGCAAAGGAGATGGAGGCTGGGGTTGGGATGGGTCCCTATAGAAGATAGGCACACTTTTAAAAACAAATTGCAACATTCATTCAAAAATTGCTAATTCATCCAACTCGTGTTCATACAAATTGATACCTCTTACAAATTAACTATTTTTTTAGTAATTGTTGATGCATCAATTCATAGCACTATAAAATGACCCCAAAAGCACTTAGATGCACCCAAAAGGCAGGGAAGCCATTTCTCTAATATTTCTCTATAAAACTCAAGTTTGGTGAGGATTGGATTTCTGATGGCTGAGTTAAGCACCCCAAAAGAGACCTCCTAGGAAATCCTCCCCAAATATATAGAGGCAATAAGCTTTTAGAGAAGCTTCCACTGACTCTCCTCTACAGTCCCTCCGGGTTTGGTGAAGGTTGGATTTTCCCAAGCCAGTTTCTAAAGGGCACTTTCCTGGGGCACCCACTTTCTGGGTATATAACTTGTGTTTGAAACCAATTTTCACCAAACATGGAGGGCTTGTAAAGGAGAGTTGGGGGAAGTTATTTTGGAGGTTTGGTGTCTCTGGGTGTCTGGAAGACACTTTCCTGGGGTAGGACTCTTTGAGGGTGCATAACTTGGACGTCCAGAACCCAAAATTTCCCAGACCTACAAGGCTTGTAGAGTATAATCTGGGGAAACTTCCCTGCAATTTTGGTGTGTCTCAATGCTGGGTGGGTAAAGACATTTCACTGATTTGTAAGGGGAAAAATCATAAATTTGTTATTTGTCATTTGTCAATCTTGACGAACAATGAATGGAAACAAATGACCATTTTTCTGATTAATGTCTATCTCTAGTCAGGACAATTATGGCTACAATTTGGCAAGTAGTGCAACAATAGTGCAACCACCCTTTAAGTTGGCAAATCTACAGGTAAACAGGGAGAATGAGATTGGAAGATACATCACGTGCATTGGGGTCTTCATAACCCAAAGAGTTTGAAGCAGATACATGCCTTGGGAACACTGAAATCCTGCTACAAACAACTAGTGAGAGGTTTGCATGTGTCTGTTACTAATATCACCTGAATATGACTAATGCAATCACTTATGGTTCCCATATTTACTTCAATTTATTAATGAAGAAAACAGGGTACAACTGACCCTTCTGAAGCTATCAGACTCCACCAGCATCAGTTGTCATGGTTTTCAGGGGTGATGTGAGTTATAGGAAGAGTTTCAAAACTCTCTGTTAGAAACTACCAGTATTATACATGTTATGATTCTTAGCATCTCACAGGCACTTGGTTGTCCAATAAGGGGGGGAAATAGGCTAGTTTCATAGTCCTTTTCCCTCAGCCAAACAATGTCCTTTAAATGTGTTTTCTTTAATTCTTTCATTCAAATCCAGATGTAGAGGCTCAATAGCTTTAGAACTGTCCATTATGCAGAATTGCAAAAAGGGGAGGGGAGGAGAGAGAGAGAGAGAGAGAGAGAGAGAGAGAGAGAGAGAGAGCAATTTAAGAAGTGCTGAAGCAAGAGGATAAATACCACAAAGGCTGGAGGCAAGCTCCAGGAAGGTCTGGAAGTGTTTTGAGCATCTATTTGCCTACTCCTGTCAGATGCCATTCTTCAGATGAGCAGAAGTTTTGAGAGACAAACATAATGCCTCATCTCTGAGATCTTGGGGAAGAGACTGATAATTTCTTGAAAGAAATGGTTTTCATGGTGCTTCTTCTTAATGGGCTCTGATGTCATGTAGTAGATTGTGATTTGATTTTATTCTCCACTAGGCTACCAGCTATATGTTAGAGCAGCAATCTCCAACTTTTTTGTTGCCACGGCCTGGTATTATGCTTGTGTGTGCATACACAATGGCCCCCTGTGTGCAATAGGCTTGTGTGTGCACATGTGCATGCATATAACAGCCCCTGCAATATGCTAGCACACAAGAGAGATGTACATGCGTATGCTGCTTCCATCATGACTAAAACAAAAAAAAGGGTCATAACAGGTGCATGAGACAGAAAAATGTGATGGGAGGAGAAGCATGCAGACCCACTTGGATGCACACCTTAAAAAGAACCCTATTGTCTGCTGAGGCACTGGTGAGGCCTGATTCCTAACAGCCCGCAAGCCAGTACCTGTCTGTGGACCAGAGATTGTGAACCTCTGTGTTAGATTATGCACTAGACATGGACACGACTCGGCGAAATTGTCATTTCCGTTTTCGGTTATTGTTTCCATTACGTAACGGAAACGGTAACGATAATTAAGCCTTCAGAACTCGAACTCGAACTGAAAAAAAGAAAAATTTTGTCGGGTTTTTCGTTTTCGTTTGTGGCATCGCGGCGATCGCGCAATGCGAAGCACAGAAAAAGTTTTTAAAAGTTTTTTTAAAAAACCCGACTCCCGGCCAAAAAAGCAGGCGAAAATATGCCTGCCTGATCTTTGTCACCTATCAGAGGGGTGGTTTCTGGGGGGTCCCCGGCCTTTCACCCCCTCTTCTCCTGTCCTGGGCTGCTTGCACCAGGCAGGGGGGGTGATCCTCGTCATCTCGCCATGCCATGCAGTGGGGGGATCCAAAATGGTGACCTCAATTTTTCTTTTGAAATTGTGGTCAAAAAACACACCAAATAACCACAGAAACATGTGAAATTTATTTATTTTAAATGCTTGAATTTTAATAGTAGCAGCAGTGGTTTTTTTATAGCAATAAAATGTCGTATTGATTTTCTTTTATTTTCTTTTCTTTTATTTTTTATTTTTTTAGACCTGCCCATTTGGGCTGGGCATGGGATGGGACCATGCAAATTGTTTGAACCATTCCACCAATGGCATCGCCAGGTTTTTGACTGACACTTCTGGATGTCTCGGAGGGCATAAAAAGCCGAGGCACCTTCCAGAAATCGCAGTCGGGTGTATGGATGTGGTTGAGGGAGGAGGGCTGGCTGCTGGTGCTGGTGTGATCCAATCGAGATTGAGGAGGGAGGCTGGAGGCTTTAGGATTTAAGTTAGGAAGGGAGGGAGGGAATTGAATTTAGAAAATAATTTCTTTGATTCCCTGCAGCTTTGTCTGCTGAAGGGAATAGCAGTTTATTCTTTATTTCTTCTCTGGCAGTTTGTAAGGGATTTTTTCTGATACTGGATAAAGGGGGAAGTTCGACTGGGAGTGGGAGGTGTGGATTTATTTTAAAAATATATTATATACTACCATTTATTTTCTATTTTCCCAACTTCAATTTGCTTGCACACACACACATTTGGGGTGCAAGCCAAGAACAGAACCTCTATCCTAAGTGATATCCTAACTGCCCACTCACCCATCCGCCTGCGCCCCCCCGCCTGCGGCCCGTGCCACCGCCCGCCCACTCGCCCGCACACAGCTGCCACCCGCCCGCTCGCCCCCCCCGCCGCCTAGGGCGCAAAAACACCTAGCGCCGGCCCTGATTGCGGGACGCCCCTATGCTCTGGGAAGTCAAATTGCGCTAAATTGTGGTGGAAATGACAAACGACAAACGACAAACGGAAACGACAAATTTTTGAAAAATTTCGTGACAAACGGAAATGACCCGAAACGGACCCGTTCCGACAAACGAAAACTCGAAACGTCATTTTTTCTGGTCGTGCCCATATCTATTATGCACTTACCAATTTTACAACCTGCAGTTTCAGGGCCTCCTCTCCACCTGAAAACTAGGGACCTGATGCATATAGATTGTTATTAGGTGTGCTTTCACAAGGTGTGTGTGTGAAACCACACATTTTTGGAGAAACATACTTAAGGCATCTTTGGACCATGGGAATAGTGTGTCTTGACACAGACTGGGCCAAGTATATCCTACTCACACAGAGCTATTAATAAGGGCAATTTATTTGAAAACAAATGAATTAAAATAACCCAGATTCACAATAAAGTATATAACTAATATGGGCAAATACAGACTCAGAAGACCCCAACGTACATGGCTGAGAGAATTCTGAGACTGGAATACTCCCAGAATATAGATTAGGGAGTGACATGAGACCTTAGTTTCATTTGACCATTCCGGAGTTGGAAAACGTTGGGACTCCAGGAGGGATCAACCGGAGCAGGGCTGTAGCAGAGATAGGCACAGAAAGAAGATTCACCCCAGAAGGATCACTTCAGAGCTCTCCCCCAGAGTAATAAATATGTTTTCTGTGTATCTTTTTAAAATATGGTTTGGCCTGGCTTACTAAAGTGATCTGGCCCTTTGATAGTCCATGTCTTCTGTTGTGCCTTGATAAATATCTTCTCACCTGACTAATAATATGGGCCATTTGACTAAACAGAAAGAAGGGCAGATAGTTTACAAAAATGCAGAAGTTCTCCCGACAATTCTTGTACTACAAAAACAAAAGAAGTTGGTCTCATCAATAGGTCTATGCACAGGAAGGCTATCCTGTGAGGTGATTCTTTGGCTGTGAGATTTATACCTTCTATGAAATTTTGATTGGGGTTGTTCAGATCTATATTCCTCTCATTTCCTCTTGAAGGCTTTGTTCACTTTGAGACTCAAAGCTATTTCTTCTGTCCCACTGGTATACTTGTCCTTGTCCTGACAAGTATAAATTTAAACTATAAGTTATATTTATATACTGTAAGTATGCCTATATGTTGTATAGAGATGGGCACAAAACGAACATTTTTTGTTAACGTTATTCGTTATTTGTTCTGTTACGTAACGAAATGACTAACAAAAATTGTGATGAAAATGGAACGAAACAAACAGAACCACAAAATTGTGTTCGTTATGTTTCGTTTTCGTTACTGGCGACGTGCAACGAAATGAGCTGTTTTAAATGTTAAAAAACACCCTGAACATCCATAAAAATGCAGCGATAATTATTTATACTGTTGAATAATACCTACCAGGGGTGTTGGGGTCCTTAAAACGAGCATTTATGTCTTTTCTCAGATCGCTGTATTTTTTTCCTTTAAGGGGAGTTAGGGGACATCGACCCAAAATGTCTCCCAGATGCCTAATATTGATTTCTTGGTTATTAAAATGCCCTGGACATCCATAAAAATGCAGCGATAATGCGATAATTATTTGAAATTATTACCTACCAGGGTGTTGGGGTCCTTAAAATGTTTGTTTTTGTCTTCTCCCATCGTGATGTATTTTTCTTTTCCCTTTAAGGATGACAAAATGGATGTTGCCACTCCAGCCACAACATAGAGGCAAGCCATGTGATGGGATCATGTAAATTCTTGGACAACTTCAAGCAATAGCATGCCCAGGTTGCAGACTGGGCAGGTCTGGCAGCCACAGAGGGCATAAAAAGCTCTGGCAGCCCCCATCCTCCTTGCAGTCTCCGGTGGGAGTTAGGGTGGGATTGCTGTCTCTGCGACTCTAGCTTCAGTCTTGCAGCCTCCCTGTGTGCGTGTGTGCGTACCTCTCGGTGAGTACCCTCCCCTGCCCCACAGTGCAGTCACTCTGCGGCTGCCTTGCACCCTGGGCAACACCTGCCGCTGCCTTTGCAGCCTCCCTGCGAACCTAGTCTATGCTGTGTCTCTGCCAGCATCATTTTTTTAGTGTTTTCCCTGTGGTCTGGGGCGTTGGGGGACGCCCACGCACGGAAATGCTTTTAAAAATTGCGCAAAAAGCCTTCAATCTTTCCCATCATCAGGGACTTTTCCAAGGACTCCTCTCTCCTCATGAGGTGGCCAAAGTACTGGAGCCTCAGCTTCAAAATCTGTCCTTCCAGTGAACATTCAGGGTTGATTTCTTTCAGCTTTCAGAGTAAGACCTGTTAATTGTATTGATTCTTACAGGAAATAGGGTTGACTAGCAGATGTTAAAGAAACAAAATAGAAGTGCATCAAAAGTAAATTTCCAATGCAAAAGCTCATTTTTCTCTATTCACATTTATGAATTACTTACAGCAGGAAAATTAAAATGCCATCTTTCCTCTCTGAATACAGATGCACATACTGTAGACTGCTATCAGAACCTTTGGAATGCAGAGTTGATTTGATGAAGATTATTAAAAACAGAAGGAATGAAAGAGAACTATTTCACCCAGGATTTCTATACCAGAGAGTGGCAGGGGTCTGAATATCCCCATTACAGCTCATTGAAAAGGTGATGGACTATGTGACAATATTGACAACAAAGTGAAAAATGATGAGAGAAATTGCCTTACTTATCTGCTAGAGCACTCTTGACTACGAAGTACAATGTTATGCTCATTACATTAAAAATGCCTTTAATGTTAGTGTTTGTAAATTATAATCCTACAAAAGAAGAAACACTTAGCCAAAATTGTGTTCCGTTTAAAATCACGGAAGTAGTAGGGAAAGGGGTGCTCCTGTCAAAGGGGCAATAAAACCATCAAACACCGGAAGTCCCGCCCCCTTACCGGAAGTCCCGCCCCTTACCGGAAGCCCTACCCCCTTACCGGAAGTCCCTACCTTCCGCCCCGCCCCCTTACCCGGAACCGGAACCTTCCTGGGCCCTTTGACCTGGAAGTGACGTCCTCTTCCGCCTGACCCGGATGGGGAGCCTTGCCCCCTCCCCCCGACACGTCACGGGGTCCCCCTACCCCACCCCTCAGGCATGCCCGGGCATGCCTTCCCCTAGGGCGCTGCCGCTGGCTATGTGTTGCCTGGGCCTGTCTTGCTGCGTGTGCGCATGCCTGAGAGGCCTTTATAAGAAGAGGGGAATGTTCTGCGGTGCCCGCCGCCGCCTTTTCCGCTGTTCCTGAAACCGACTGGCCCATGGTCCCCGCCGTCCCGTTTATGTGGAGAAAGATGGCGTCTTCAAGCAAGATCGGGTTTTCCTCCAGCTTGCCGAAGGACACCCCTGACTCACCGCCGAAAGCAGAGAGCGTGGACTCCCCTCCGAAGCCCGAGAGCCCGGACTCTCCGCCAAAATCCTGGACCCCGAAGATAGAGAGGCAGCGGTTGAAACCGAAAAGGCGTCTGCACCCCCACATGCACCACGGGCCTATGGGATTTTCCATGCCCCTCTGTCCCCTAAACACCCCATCGCGGAAGCCCAGCTCTGCGCCCAAAAAGCCGCCCAAGCCTGCCCTTCACGCTGAGGAGACCCTGTTTTGGTCCGATTCAGATGATGGTTATGACCATGGAAGTCCACCACCGAAGAGAAGGGTCTTAAGGCGTTATGTTAGCTCAGATTCTGACAGCGACCTTACAAGCGGCTCTAACAAGGAGAATGCTGCCCCTGATACGGATGAATTTCTAAACACGGTAAGGCCCTGTTTTAAATCTAAGTTCATATTGTGATACTGTGTCTTGTGGCAAGGCTGCAGGTGTTGTGCGGCTTTAGAGTTTGGGGTGTGCTATGTATCTAATTACGTTGAAGTTTCCTTTTATAATTAAAACCAGCCAATATTTATGTTTTACAGGCCAAAGATTTGCCCCCAAAGGTAACCCCAAAATCCCCGCGACGCAAGAGAAGGGCTTTAAGGCGTTATGTTAGCTCAGATTCTGACAGCGACCTTGCAAGTGGCTCTAACAAGGACAATGCTGCCCCCGAGTCAGAAGAATCTTCAAACACGGTAAGGAGCTGGCTGGTGGTGTTTTAGAGGATGGGTGTGTTAGGCATTTCATTACTTTGTAGCTTGCTTTGATAATTAATTTTTATTTGCTATTTGCAGGAATTACCCCATAAAACATTGAGCAGATTGCTCCATATAGACCTGCCAGAAATTAAGGGGAGAAAGAAGCAATATATGAAGAACATTGTGCATACAACAGTCGCTGTGATTATTAAATATTATATATCAGCATATCAGAAACAATCTTGCGATGGCTGTCAAAATAATTTGGAAAACCAGGAATCGCATTCGTGTATAACCTCAACTGTTGCATCCATATCAAGACTACTTCGTTCTCTTTGTGCCAAAATATGTTACAAGACTGTCATCCATACCGTCATCTTAATTGCATATTGTTGCAATAGCCTGATATTGACAGCTGAAAATATTAATGAGATATTGACGCTTGTATCTAAAATTTCCAAGGCAGAAAAACCATATTCATTCCTCAAAAAAATGTTAAGACAGACTGACCCCTTGCTATTTCAAAATATTTACTCTGTGGTCACTGCTAGAAATATCAGTGAATTTATTAAATAAAATGCTCTTACACATATTATTTTCTTTTGTTTTTTATTGCATTGCTTTTAAAAAGTTAGCCATGCGGGTTCTTTGACAAGCTCTCTGGAGGGTGTCGACTGTGAGGATTCCACATGCAGCCAGGCTGGTCTCTTGAATTGTTTCTTGCGTGCAGCATCAGGCCCTGGAATAGCCGGGTGTTTAGAGGTCTCTGTTTGTAGCGGGCTGACTTTCAGGTTTTCTAACTGCTCTCTAACAGATGAATTACCCACAACAGATGTGGGCACATTTAGTTCTGCCAATGCTTTAAGAAATACATCCCAGCCTTTTGGGCGCTTCTTCTCAGAAATAATATTAGATTGGGTGGCCCCTTTAATCAGGTCGAGAATGTGAGACCCTGGTAAGGCGTTCCCGTGATACACAAAGGTGCCTCGCTGATCCCAGCTAGAAATATCCTGATGCTGCTTTATCTTGTTCAGCAAAATTTCAGCATTTTTCTTAAACCTTCGGGGGATCCCTTCTAAAACTTCTGGAACAATTGTATCACTCTCAGGCTGTGGGGATGTGGAGGGGACAGGTTGGGAGGTTGGGGTTTGGGGGGATGCAGACATTTTTTCCACATCATCATCTTGTTTGTTTAGTGCTAAGTAGCGCTGTAGAACCCCTGTGTAGAGTTTTATTTTTTCATACTCTGACAGGTCAGTCCTTAAGAGAATCTCCCTCATCTCGCTGTCAAGACGTCTCATGGTTGTGGTTCTAATATTTTCTGGGACACCCGAAGCTGATCTAACTGAGCGCTGGGCACTAGATATAATTTTTCAGCATATTCCATTACTTGTTAGTTAAAAGACCCGTTATTAGGGGGACCGCGATGCTTAGCAGGGGACCCAGAAAACCACCGTTTTGCTTGACAATGTATTTTCTCCTTTTCAGGGAGAGCCTCTTGTTACCCAGGCTTTTAATCAGAGCACGTTTTTTCCTTAAGACCCCCACCTGCTTGGGTGTTAGGGCAAGATTACCCTTTAAAGTATTCAGAGCAATTTCTGAAATGGCTGTTACCAAATCATCTGAGGCACCGCATAAAATGGCTTTTCTCTGGCGCAGGGGCGCCTTAATAAGGATTTTTAAGAGGGGAAGATTTCGCCGTATACATGCTGACATGTTGGTGGGGAGAGGCGCTGTGACCAATAAATAAAAAAGAATCATCGGGAACCCTTTTTGTTCTTTTTCACTGTATACACAGCAGGCCAGTCAGGTGGGAATAGACCCGTTCTCAGTCTGCAAGACTCAGGGGTATTTGGGTTTAAATCCACCAGCAGATAGCCATGGGGTTTTTTGGTAGCATCTGCAAAAGCCTCCATGAAAAACGGAACATTTTGGGGGTACATTTGCCGTGCTAACGTAGCAATTTGTAATTTATCTCTTGGGTTTTTAAAAAGCACCATATATTTAGCATTTAAGCTGATGGTTCTGTTGCTTTTACCACGGCAGAAAATATTCTGTGTAAGAAAAAATACACTCACATTTCTGTGGTGCACATATTGCGTGAAGAGTTTTTCAACCTCCTTATTATCAGCAGCACAATTCATCAAATCGTCTATAATTAAGAAGTTTCTCCCCTTAATTTCTGGCAGGTCTATATGGAGCAATCTGCTCAATGTTTTATGGGGTAATTCCTGCAAATAGCAAATAAAAATTAATTATCAAAGCAAGCTACAAAGTAATGAAATGCCTAACACACCCATCCTCTAAAACACCACCAGCCAGCTCCTTACCGTGTTTGAAGATTCTTCTGACTCGGGGGCAGCATTGTCCTTGTTAGAGCCACTTGCAAGGTCGCTGTCAGAATCTGAGCTAACATAACGCCTTAAAGCCCTTCTCTTGCGTCGCGGGGATTTTGGGGTTACCTTTGGGGGCAAATCTTTGGCCTGTAAAACATAAATATTGGCTGGTTTTAATTATAAAAGGAAACTTCAACGTAATTAGATACATAGCACACCCCAAACTCTAAAGCCGCACAACACCTGCAGCCTTGCCACAAGACACAGTATCACAATATGAACTTAGATTTAAAACAGGGCCTTACCGTGTTTAGAAATTCATCCGTATCAGGGGCAGCATTCTCCTTGTTAGAGCCGCTTGTAAGGTCGCTGTCAGAATCTGAGCTAACATAACGCCTTAAGACCCTTCTCTTCGGTGGTGGACTTCCATGGTCATAACCATCATCTGAATCGGACCAAAACAGGGTCTCCTCAGCGTGAAGGGCAGGCTTGGGCGGCTTTTTGGGCGCAGAGCTGGGCTTCCGCGATGGGGTGTTTAGGGGACAGAGGGGCATGGAAAATCCCATAGGCCCGTGGTGCATGTGGGGGTGCAGACGCCTTTTCGGTTTCAACCGCTGCCTCTCTATCTTCGGGGTCCAGGATTTTGGCGGAGAGTCCGGGCTCTCGGGCTTCGGAGGGGAGTCCACGCTCTCTGCTTTCGGCGGTGAGTCAGGGGTGTCCTTCGGCAAGCTGGAGGAAAATCCGATCTTGCTTGAAGACGCCATCTTTCTCCACATAAACGGGACGGCGGGGACCATGGGCCAGTCGGTTTCAGGAACAGCGGAAAAGGCGGCGGCGGGCACCGCAGAACACTCCCCTCTTCTTATAAAGGCCTCTCAGGCATGCGCACACGCAGCAAGACAGGCCCAGGCAACACATAGCCAGCGGCAGCGCCCTAGGGGAAGGCATGCCCGGGCATGCCTGAGGGGTGGGGTAGGGGGACCCCGTGACGTGTCGGGGGGAGGGGGCAAGGCTCCCCATCCGGGTCAGGCGGAAGAGGACGTCACTTCCAGGTCAAAGGGCCCAGGAAGGTTCCGGTTCCGGGTAAGGGGGCGGGGCGGAAGGTAGGGACTTCCGGTAAGGGGGTAGGGCTTCCGGTAAGGGGCGGGACTTCCGGTAAGGGGGCGGGACTTCCGGTGTTTGATGGTTTTATTGCCCCTTTGACAGGAGCACCCCTTTCCCTACTACTCACGGATTTATTGTTGTATGTTTTTCAGGCAACACCAACTACCACCATTTTTACTGTGATAAGCAAACAGAATCTGTTGTTCCATTTTCTGTAAAGGTCAGTGTTTGTGTGATGTGCCTGTTCAGCAACCATTTAGTTTGTAAATAACCATTGTTGCATAATACATATTTTCTAGGCAAGTGCTTTATCTTATAACATAAAGCTTAAACTGGTAATTCAACAGGATAGTTTCACATTTAAGAGTTCTTGGAACATTGAGTGGCTTGAATACAGCACATTTGTGTGGAAAGTGGAGAATGACATGAATCTGGAGCTGCAATCCTCGTCTGCAAAACCCCCAGAGGCAAGAGTAGGGAATTGTAAAGATCTGATGTATGTTGGCAAACTCGGTGAGGAATTCTGTCATACTACCTACATGGGTGGATACTTCACGTCCTTCTTTGTTATGTGACTAGTTTTGTTCTGTGACAACATTGGTTGCAATCACGTGGTTTTGTCCCTGTTTCGGTGTTCCCATGGTCTTGTACCATGACAAACACTGAATTTGTCTAGCTTCCTTTTTCCTTTTTGGGGGGAATTAAAAAATCTTTTTCGATATTTTGCTTCTGAAAAGTGATAGTTGTCACTACACAGGGTCTTGTCTCGGAACAGAAAGTGGCAACAAAGATTGACAAGGGAAAACCCTACCCCAGCACCAGGTACAGGATTGTCCCACTTCGAACCCATTCTGGGCACGTGGTTGAGACAAATTTCAGTAGTTGTGCAACATATGCGAAGTAACTTTTTTTGTACCTCTCCTAAATGCAACACTAACAGAGACAAAACGGACATGAAGTAACCACCATAGTTAATGTCTTGGGGGTTGAAGGTGATATTTATCTCAAACAATTGCCTATCCATCATCAAAAATATATTTTGGCATAATTTTCAGCACAGTTATGCATTTGGCATAATTTGCACTGTTGTGAATGATTACGTATTTAACAAGGATGCCTCCTGTCTCATTTTCCCCCCATTATATGATATTTTACCACAAACTTTATATGCAGTCATACATTAACTCAGGTGAGGTCCCTGCATACTCTAAATGTGAGAGTATGCATGTGTGTGCAGAAGGGTCACCTGTCCTTTCTTCCTAGATCATTCAGACAGGTCCATCTTTCACCCTTCTCTATTATTAGGTGGCTGGCTGGCTGGCTGGCTGGCTTTCTCCCCTCTCTATTCCAATTCTTAGTCATCACTATATTCTCCTTATCTCTACCCATTTCAATTATTTCAAACGTTCTTCTATGGTTGAGTTTCTAGCTCAATCTTTCCAAGTCTGACTGGGTGGGGAGGGTCATTATATCATTTAATCACTGGGTGGCACTGCACGTAATGGATACAGTCTTCTTTAATTCCAGGCGGAAAAAAAATCAAAGAAAAACAAAAGACAAAAGAAGTTTTCTCTAACTCTTCTGGTCTTATAATCAACCGTACATTTCTTGTCTTGCATCCTGACTGACGTGTCCCCTCATCCCTGGATTTTGTTTTTCAGCAAGAAGAGATGAGGAAGAGGGTACAGCCTTCATTTCCTTTTCTCTCTCTTTTAGTTTGTCAGCTATACTCTTCCTTTGGCTTGGCAGGGCATGCAGTCTATTACCATAATCTTCAAGGAGCCCTTTAGAATTTTTACTATTGATTGATTGATTTTATTCCCCCCATTTTCTCCCTGTAAGGGGACTCAAGAAAGCTCACACATTGTTTATATAAAAATCACATTACTAAATAGCCTTCATGCTTTTTCTGAAATTAGGAACTCTGCCTCTTTTCTTTAGAGAACACCTATGGAACACTGAGGCTGTCACTTAATCTTTGCTACTTTATCCATTCCACATTCTTACACCTCTGGAAATTTAGTTCACTTTTTATACTTTTGCTTGTGTAGAACTACCTATTCTTTCGTACAATAGCCTTTTCCCTTCTCATATGTCCACTGCTGAATGCAGTGGTAGTTTTAAGGGTCTGGTTCAGTTTCATCAGTTTCTTTGCCCTTTCTTTTTTGAAATACAAAGACCTCATCCCTTCACACTGCACCCTTTTCATTTTTGTGGCTGGGGAATGTTGACTTTTAGTCTTGTTTCCTCTTTGTTTCTTTTTGACTTGGAGCTTACCTCTTGGTTCCAACCTATTGTTCTTCTTCCCTTGATCCTGACCTCATTAAGCACTGCTCTTTCCCTGATCTTTTTGCCACTGGATTCTTCTTTGATCACAACAAGCTTCCTCATGATCTCATCTGCCACCTCCTGTTCATGTCGTGACTTCCTAATATCAGGTACATGCATACTTTCCTCACTGAGTTGCATAGCCCTGCTGAGGGATTGCTTTAGCTCAATCATCTAGAAGCTAAACTTAAACAGAGGCTCTACAGAGCACTGAATATGTTAATAGGAAACCTGATCTGAGTGCCTTTCCTGCTATAATCAAAATGGCACTATTCATGTTGAAAGGGGAGGTGGCTTAGAAGAACTCCTAATCTGAAAAGGGGGAGAAAGTGTCAGAACATCCAATTAAAAACTATGTATGCTCAACGGGTGTTGAATTCTGATACCCCACTGGAAGAGAGGCATGATAGAAATGATGTACAATACTCTACATGATTGGATGAAGACTGGTTGGATTTGTCAACACAATCAGTGTCTTGATAGCCAAGGTCTTTCTGTAGTATTTTCTAACAACTTAAGTCCTGTTTAGCAAGATTTTCTTTCAATATTTTAGTTTCTGCTTTTCCCCAAGAAAGCACAGTGTTTGAGATTTTGAGCACTGGACTTAATTGGTGTTTGCATGTAAAAGAATCTCATAATAGAAGTGATCCTCCAGATGTTGCCTCACTGCCTAGAAATGTGGTCAGGTTCAACTAAAAGGTCACCAATGGAGAAATGTCTCCACAATTGTGAGGTGATGTGTTCTTTTCCCAATCATGTTCCATTAGCTACCATTACCCATATGACCTATCTATCAGGTGAAGTGGCAAGATGGTGATTAAAAGAAAAGGAGAAAGAATATGGATTCAGAGTGGTAGTACCAAGAACCAGCATCATCATCAATACAGAGAGGGGTAAAACATGTCCTCTTCCTAAACTCAGACACAAGTCACAAGTGGCTTCCTCATCATTTCTGAAGTTTATATAAAACACCCATCTCTGTGAAAATATATATTTACTTTTATAAAATTGGGTCCATTCCACAGTAATCATAGCAGAACAGAGGAATTTTTCAGAAAGATGCAAATAATCCTTTTAATTATACTATTTTACTTACAGGCATAAGTTATTTTATATTTTAGAATAGTGATAGACATTTTTCCAAAATGCACAGAAATCATTCACTGAAGTGTACATATTTTCCTCAAGACTAATGTAAAGCAAAAAGAAAAGAGCCTACCATCTTATGGTGCCTCAAGTTAAGAAGATTTTGTTTAAAATAAGCTTGCTTTACTTACTGCTTGAGGATGGACCAAGGTTAGATGCAATCTGGGTTCATATTGAGATGAGAAAACCTTATTTAGCACT
>JAWVWN010002790.1:0-11298 GCA_037367305.1 Phrynocephalus vlangalii | reverse complement strand
TGGAACAGACTAATGATTTAATGCATCTGATACTGACCCGAGCTAGAAATACTGTAGAACCAAAGTAGTTCTTAGTTTCCAGAATTTTTCTGAGACAGAGAGTAGAATTTAACTGAAGTGAAGACCCCTTTGTTCATCTATCATTTCATTCATTTTTAGAAAATGCACTTCTCTTTCATCTATTCACATGATGCTAATGCAGATATCAGTGGTTCAGGGAAACCTCCAAAATTATGTACAGTAATAGGAATCTGCCTTAATGAATGAGATTACAGAACTGCTAAAAGCTGATCTATCAGTTTTTTAGCTTTCAAATCTTTCTGCCACTCAGGATTTTAGGACAAAGAAGCAGATATGCCTGTTTGATATCACAGGTCAAGATACACCAATTTGGGATAAAACGTTAGCCTTCAATCAAATAATAACTGCATAGTGGGACAATTTATAAAGAATTGCTTCAACCTAGAAAAGGTTATCAGTGTCAGAAAATGCAACAGATTTAAATTTGCTGAATGGGTGCTCAGCATTCCTATCCCTATAACCAGTCTCCACTCATACAGTGAATCTAATAATACCGAAAGATGAAATGAGTCATACCAACATGAGTTCTAACCAGTTTTGTTTCCATTAGGAGCCCGTCCTTACCACAATTTGGACATTTCAGGGATTGGGGGTGCACAAGATCATGTAAGTAAAAGCAGAAGAAAACAATTAGTGACTTTGCTCTACTGATAATGTAACAGAGATGTTGGCAAGTGTTGGGGTCTGAGTCCCTAGTCCAAGTCTAAGTCTGAATCACGGTCCTTGGTATCAAATCCTGAGTCCCAAGCCCTTTCCTTAGGAAAAAAAAGACGGGTGGGTGAGATCTGAGTTCTGAGTTAAGACTGAATCATTGGTGAGGGGGAACTGAAGTCAAGTCTAAGTCAAGTCTCCAGTGTAACTTAGGCCTGACTTGACAGCAAGTGTCATGATTTCCCCATCCCTGTAATGTAACATTGTCTATTTCTGAGTTATTTCTGATATACAGTATGTTTATTCAATCTATGTCATTTCAACCAACAGGCCTAGTATGTGAAATCTCATGTGGGAACAACTAGGCACATGTCGAGTCCCTGCTGAACTATAATTCCATGTTTTCTAAAGGAGAGTAACAACTTTAACTGCAAACTATTGATCATAAGAGGCAAAAACCTGAATCTGATTCTGATAAGGCAGACAAACAAATATTTGTAGCCTGCTGTATCAAGAGAGGTTGGTGCACATTGAAGAAGAGGGTTATGTAAGGTTTCCCTTTGCATTTTTTTTATTTCCAAGGAGTCTGTGACAACCTGTGACATTCGAGTGAAAGAGAGAAGAACAGAGAAAGGCTGTTTCACTCTTTATTGTAGAGATGGTCACATGTGGTTCTCTCAAGGCCAGTCTTACAATAAGGGCTGAGTACAGTGTGGGTCAAAATAAACTGGACTTGGACTTTACATTTGATCGAAGTTAGTCTTTCCAGCTACAGAAGCAAGGAGACAGCAGGGAATCAGAGTTAAAGATAAGATAAGATAAATCTTTGACCCCACATCTGGGGAAATTTACTTGTTACACAGCTCCCAATATAAAAAACAATATAGTATAGGCACAAAAGTGTAAGTGTGTGAACTGGGTTGGTCATGGCTACGATTTTTTTTGAGAATAGAATGTTCGCTTATCCAAAGCTCATGTCGTGTGTGAGAGAAAACAAAATAGCTAATAGAGATTAAATAAAATAAGAAACCCAATATACAAATATTACACTAAAAATTTGTATATACAAATAAATATAAAGAGAAGCTACAGTATATATACCCCATATGAATAGGTTAAACTGTAGAGTTGAAGAGTCTCACAGCAGTGGGAATAAAGGACCTGCGATAGCGCTCCTTCCCACACCGGGGATGTCTGAGTCTGCCACTGAAGGAGCTACGCAGAGCCTCCACTGTCTGGTGCAGTGGGTGAGAAGTATTGTTCATAATGGATGTCAGCTTGGCCAACATCCTCCTCTTACCCATCTCCTCCACAGAATCCAGAGGGCATTCCAAGACAGAACTAGCCCTCCTGACCAGCTTGTTCAGTCTGTTCTTATCCCGTTCAGTACTACCTGAACTCCAGCAGACTACAGCGTAGAAAAGAGCTGAAGCTACCACAGAGTCATAAAAAATCCGTAACATAGGCCTACACAGTCCGAGCAAGCAACAAGTTCTCAGCAAGCAACAAGTTCTCAGTATATTTGGAGATAGGGTAGTACAGTATCTATAATTATCAGACAGTTGAATAAAATTATTTGGGAATATATTTGAGCTTCACATTTTTTTTAATTTATGAAAAATATAATATGTTCAGAAAGAAATATGATGAGTAGAAGGTGTGATAAAAAACAATACATATTGAAGATTGAATATGGTGTAGAATTACTGTGGCTAAAATGTTCAGATCACCAAGACCTGTTGACTAGTACAGTTAATAAAAATAATACTTATAGCTCGTATATATTTCAATATATCTACCTTTTCTTCCAGTACTGGATAAGTGTTGTAATTCTAGGTCAATATTTGTCAGAGCTAAAAATACCGTTGAGTGTTATTGGGAGTTGGTTTCTGTCATAATTCTCCAGTTATACTTTCAGGATAACAGTTCTCAAGTTTGCCAAAGGGGGCATGTTCTTCATATTTTCGGTTGCCTGAATGAATTCTGAGGAAAATATTTTAGGGGACTTAGCTCACATAATCTAGCTATCCAAGGCATCTATGTTACTGAAGAAGCTCAGAAATTATAGAACCACCATATTCAATCTCAAAGTGAGATAACTTGACTATTAAATGAAATGAAAATGATGTCTAACAGATTTGAAAAAAGCTCCCACAATTGTTTGGAATTTCAGTTTAGAGTGACTTCCTAGATAATTGTTACCTAAACACATGGCAATAGCATTGATTTTGGGGTACTGGGCAGTTGCTGCCCCAAGATTAAAGTCAACTATGACTGCAGTGTCTGTGAAATATTGTTCATTATTTATTCCTCATAACTCTACCCTATCATTTTGCCAAGAAGGTGATTAGTATACAAATACACCTTCCTTTTCATTCTCTCAACTACTGTATGAGGTAGGTTAGGTTGAATGGTTGTGTGGTTTCCAGAAAGGCATCATATTAAATCACATCTTAGCAGGAATTTTAACTTTTGTAGCATTCCATCACAATAGCAAGCTGAATCAGATGAAGAGAGCTGATGAAGAAGGTTGACAGAATAATCCTCCACAGAATAATTTGTCATGGTCCATGCATACCTTGTTTTGTGGAGAAAGTCACAACTGTAGGTGAAATCACAGAATCTAGGCCAGCTGTAGAAAAAAGCAGCACTCCCCACATAGTGTAAGTACAACTTTCAAAAGGCTAAGCCACCATGGCCCATTTTGAGAAACTGCAACTCCAATAGCACCTAGATATACTTTGTCAATGCTACCTGTAGAAGCTCACACCACCCCAAACATCAGCTATTATTTCTCAGCATAGGAAGTTCCTGAACTAGACAGTCTTGCACCATATAAGGCATATAACCGAACTTGATGCTGTACTGATTTCTATAGATAAATGCTTCTTTCAAACAGATCAGTCATATTCCATGTAAAAATTACTACAGATCTAGGCACAATAAAACATTAATACTGGTCCCTGGTGATTAGCTAGCAACATACATGTGAGGAAAGCAGAAAGGATCAAAGATGGAGTCTATATGGTTCAGTTATTTGTCTCTCATTCAAGCAGTCAGCAAGAAGCAGTTTCTGTTCCTGTGTGAGAATGTTTTGCTATGATTTGTATAGACAACTATTTTGCAGGTGTCTTATCTGCTGGGAACGGAGAAGATGGAACTTTGTTGTACCATCCACGAAGATTGAAGCCATAACATCAGTGCCAACTTTTAATTAAGGAATCGCTGTGAGATGATCGCATGGGAACATGAACTATCATTAAAAGCAGCTCGATGATTGGACAATAAGTTTGATTGATGGACAAAGGAGGGGGGGGTGATCGCTGAGGAAGAAAATGCTTTTAAGTAGACAATAAGAATAAGTTGGTGTGTGTGCTTTTTGTCTGGAATATGCTTGCATAGGTTTGCATAGAATATGCTAGGCATAGATAGGGCCACAATGGCCAGTGTAACTTAGAATTAGTGAGATAGTTTCTTTATTTTACTGATTGCCATAAACTGACTATTACCTGTATTTTCAATTGACTTGTTTTCCAATAATTCTTTAACTAACTATTTTTAATAAAAATAATAATTTTACAACTGGTTTGGTTTTTGCCCAGGGGTGGAAGAGCTAAATCCAGGATATTGGTTCAATGGTGACAGTTTGGCTGGTGTATTTTAAAAGTACACAGTCGATTTAAGTATTTTTTCCAAGCCCAGAGGTGATCTTAGGAAACCTTTGAGGTAAAGGAATTAGAAGGTTCCTTGACATGGTGGCAGCGGTGGGATGTCCTTCCACCTGGGTACATTTTGATTTTCTCATAAGTCTCAAGCGGCAACGTGGCCGGACGGGAGACTGAGAAAAGCTGCAGTACAGAGATCCTGCCTTCAGTTTAAGGAGGGGGACACTTAACTGCTTTACAACTGATTTATGGCCTGGCTAATTGTTTAATAGCCCAGAAGAGGCATAAATCTGTTTTATTGGTAAAGGCCGGTTCGCCAGGGAGTGACCGAGCTGTAACGCTGTGCTTTTTGTGAAGAGTAAATCACAGCTGCTGTTATTTTTGTAAGCCACGCTTTGAGATTTTTAAGTAAATCTGGCAGGAATAGTTCATGACATGGCAATCCGTTTATTATTTTTTAAATAGCGAGGGATTAGTGTATGGCTGAAGAGTTGCCTGAAGAATTCTTTAGCCCCACACTACGGGAAATTGTTTATGTAGTAACCTCAACTGGATCTGTTAGACCAGAAGACGGCACCTTACCATCCTCGTCTTTGGAGGCCGAAATGGCAGATGACATTACTACCGGGGCCCAGCCGCTACGTCCAGGTGATGATGATGAAGACCAGCCGGTCTCGGACGTGAGTGATGAAGGAAGCGGCGCAGAGGACGGGGACGATGACGGACGCCCTGGCCCTTCGGAACAGCCTGCACCTTCTCAGCCCGGACAACCACGAGCAGCAGAAACAGCAGTGGCCGAAGCCCTTCAACAGCTGGTAAAGCTCCAATCCACCCTGATTGCATATCAGGAAGAAGAGAGGAAGGATAAGCTGCGCCAGCAACAAGAAGAGAAACTGCGTCGGCAGAGAGAGGAGGAACGGCGGCGGGAGGAAAGGCTTGCCCAGGAGCGTGAGAAAGAGCGGCAGCGCCAGGCGGAAGAGGCCAAGCGGAGAGAAGATCTGTTAGACGTGAGGAAATATGATCGCAAGGCTCTTCCGGTGTATCAAGCCTCTGGGGACATTCTTACTTTTTTACAAAATTTCCAGTATGCCTGTCAGGATTTACAAGCTCCGAAGGCCATCTGGACGAAGTTACTCCGAACTCAATGCACCGGACCCCTCTCAGACCTCTTATCGGAGATGGCAGGTACAGACTGGGAGAGTTTTATGGCCCGTGTTAGGCAGAGGTTTGGGTACACCACAGAGGGACTGAGGGTCAAAGTCAGAAGCCTTAAGTGGTCTCACAAAAGCAGTGTGGCAGAGTTTGAGGCGAAAGTGAGACGGGAAATGCTTAAGTGGGTTGAGTCTGCGGGGGTGAAAAATCTGGAGGACATGCTGGAGGTTTTGATTAGTGAGCAAGTCAGAGAATCTCTGCCCCCTGAGATTAATGTCTCCCTGCTGGAGAAGAAAATTGAGAATGCCCAGGACTTAGCCACTGAAGCTGATAATTTGCTATCCTATAGACTGGCCAATAAATCTCAAACAGCTTCTCAAAAGACATTTGCTAAGCCCTCCTCATTGCCACAAAAGACTGAAGGGGGAATGAGAGGTTTTGATCAGAAGGGAAAAACCCCACAAAAGTTTCAACATTCTGGGACGGGAGGTATAGTTCCTGGACAGCCTAGAGCTACTAGTACTCCCCAAACGGACATTGTTTGTTTCAATTGTGGCGGAAGGGGCCACACCAGGAAAAATTGCATGGAAGGGAAGGGGGAACAAGCTAAGGCACCCCCACATGTTCAAAAGACGCCCCAAAAGACGGGAAAGAATTTGCCTCCCACTAAGCTTCAAGCTAAGATGAAAATCATTAGTCAAGCGAATGAAGAGGGAGAGGATGAACTGGACTTTAGTAGCTTAAGCCCCGAAGAAGAAGAATCTGGGGGGGCGCCAGTTGTGTCTGCTATGCGGGGGGTGAATGTAAATCAGCCCGTCGGAGTTGTGGGAAGGGGGAGAGCCGTGCCTTCTGCCACCCCTAACATAAATCCTTCTGTTCCTGGTGGAAAAGCAGTAATGATGATGGGAGCATCAGCTTGCAAATCTAAGAAATCTCAATCGGGAGCTGAGGTGGTTGATCCAGAGACTATCATTTCAAAAGCGCAGATGCTTTGGGGTGAAAGTAGATATTCTCAAACTGTGACTGTGAATTGTAATGGTGTTGAATATGAAATCCCTGCTTACATGGACACTGGGGCCGATTTGTCATCAATTTCTTCTGCTTATGTGACTAGTGAACAAATGCTGGAGGATAAGTTTTTTCCTGTGCATCCTTATAACTCTGGAGGTTCACGCACTCATTTGGCCCCTATGGCAAAAATCCATGTGAAATATAAAAATTTTGAAGGAGAACTTACTGTTCTGGTGCATAGCCCCAAGCAAGACATTCAGTTCTTGGTGGGAATTGATTTGCAATATGCAGATTATGTGGCTACCCTAAGGAAAAATCAACCTCAGAATTACAAAAGAGTTTTGGCTGTGCAGACACGCAGTCAAACGCTTCAGAAGCGTTCTGCTTTGAATGTACCTAATCAGGAGGTGGTTGCCACACCACAGGTGCAAATGGACTCTGTTGGTTTCACACCCCAAGCCCAGGTTGCTCCTTACAGTTCTGTGATAATCTCACCGGATCGTTTTGCTGATGCGGAAACTGAGAAAGGGAATGATTCAGGGGAAGAGGATTATGTGGAAATGCGACCTTTGCCTCAGGCTACTGTTGTGACAAATAGACCTGTGCCAGATCCTCTTAACCGTGTAGTGGATGACGAGCAGCCAAGTACCAGTGCTGGTGTTGGGCTGATGGGTTTGTGAGTGCTATACCTTCTGCTTAGATTTTAGAGACTGTGTCTGTGGAACCTTCAGTTGCTAGCGATCCTGAAGTGATTGAGTCTGATATACTGGATAGTGATGATGAGTGGAAGTCAATCAGATGATTCTGCTGTTACTGTGCGTGATGCTACTGCTGTCCCATTGTTGCACCCAGATAAACAGTTTAGAGAGCAACAGTTGTCTGACCCAACTTTACAAGAGGCTAGAGAACAAGCAGACAGAGACTTGCAATTGGGTCCTGGAAGACAAACCAGATTTTGCTGGGTTGAAGTTGGAAATGAACTGATGTTGTATAGAGAGAAACTGGTAGATGGCAATCCTAATTTGGCTCCTGTGCGTCAGTTGGTGGTCCCTAAAACTTATAGGGAGGAAGTTTTGAAATTGGCTCATGAATCACCATTCTCAGGTCATATTGGCTACAGAAAAACTCTGACAAAAATTAGCAATCATTTGTTTTGGCCTAATTTGACCAAAAGTGTGAAGCATTTTTGTATCAGCTGTGAACATTGCCAGAAAGTGGGATACAACACTGATACCACTAAAGCAAAGATGGAGTGCATCCCAATTGTGGCCCAGCCTCTCAGCAGCCTTCAAATGGATTGTCTTGGCCCATTTCAAACCAGTAGCACTGGGAAAAAGTATATTGTGTGTTTCACTTGTCCATTTTCTAAATGGGTGGAGGCAGTGGCTACATCTTCAATCAGTGCAAAACAAATTGCTAGAGCTTTGCTGGAAGTTACCTCTAGAACTGGACTACCTAGCCTATTGATCTCTGATAGATCAACCAGCTTTACTAATGAATTAATGGCCAAATTATGTGAATTAACGGGGGTCCAGCAACGTTTCAGCGTGAGTTATCACTCGGAGTCCCATGGTGCAATTGAGCGAGCCCAACAAACTTTGCTTAGAATGTTGCAAACATATGTTTTGGAGTTTGGACGGTCTTGGTCTGAAGCATTGCCTTTTATTCTCTATGCTTATAGAACTTCTCCACATGACAGCCTAGGAGGTTTTAGTCCTGCAGAAATCATTTATGGGAAATCTCTGAGGGGACCCTTGGAACTTCTCAAAGCCCAATGGGAGGGAGCAGTACAAGAGAGCTCTATGCCTGTTGCTCAATATGTTTATGATTTACAACTTAAGCTCAAAGCAATCAGAGATTTGGCCACTGAACATTTGCAAAAGGCTCAACAAACTCAAAAGTACTACCATGACCTTAAGTCACGCCATAGAGAATTTCAAGTGGGAGATTCTGTGCTGGTTCTTGATCCCATCAAGCATAACAAATTGCAAGTTCATTGGTTGGGACCAGGAGTGGTTGAACAAAAGTTGGGGCCTGTTAATTATGTTGTGAGGATGTCATCACAAGAAAAGAAACCTCGTTTGTACCATGTGAACAGTTTAAAGCCTTATGTCCATAGACAGCCTCAAATGCTGTTTTGCAGAGCAACATCCTCCAGAAACCTGGAAGATGGTTTGGATTTGTTGGAGGAATTCAGGGAAGGTGGTGACCTGAGTGAGATTTGTTTTGAGTATGACACTCCTGAGTGTGAACAACAAGCTCTTTTCAGTGTTCTAGAGAAATATGGGCACATTTTTACAACCAAGCCTGGGTGCACTACACTTGTTCAACACAAAATTGATACAGGAGATGCAACCCCTATCAGATCACCTCCTTACAGAGTCATTGGGGAACATGCTAAACAAATTGAGGATGAACTTCAAGAGATGCTAGACATGGGTATCATTCAACCTAGTAATTCTTTATGGGCAAGCCCTGTGGTCATTGTACCTAAGAAAACACCTGATGGTCAGATCCAACCTAAGGTCAGATTTTGTGTGGATTACAGGAAGTTGAACCAGTTAATAGCTTTAGATCCATATCCCATGCCTAGGGCTGAGGATCTGGTTGAGAAGATCGCCAGCCATAAATTCTTATCAACGCTAGATCTGTCCTCTGGATATTGGCAGATCCAACTTGACCCCTTGACCCGTGAAAAAAGTGCTTTCATAACTCATAAAGGCGTGTATGAGTTCCGAAGATTGCCTTTCGGATTATCGACGGCAGCCAGTGCGTTTCAGAGGCTCATGGACATTGTATTACAAGGTTTACCTTTTGCCCATGCATACTTAGATGACATCATAATTTTTTCTGACTCGTTGGAAGAACACCTATCTCATTTAGATGCTGTGTTTCAAAGGCTCAGTGATGCTGGACTGACTGTCAAAGCTTCCAAGTGCCAATGGATGAAGGGAAAAGTGGTTTACTTAGGCCATCTAGTGGGCAGTGGTTTTATTGAGCCATTACAAGCCAAAGTGGAGAGTGTCAGAAATTGGCCGATTCCCCAGAATAAGAAGCAAATTCAATCATTTCTAGGCCTTGTTGGTTATTACAGAAAGTTTATTCCACACTTCAGTCAAATTGCTACACCTTTGACTGAGTTGACAAGGAAACGTATGCCAATCAAAGTTCAATGGACACAGGAATGTCAACTTGCCTTTGATGAGCTTAAGGCCCGGTTGATTGATGCACCTATTCTGATTTCTCCTAACTTTCAAAAGCCTTTTGTTTTGCAGACAGATGCTTCTGAATTCGGTATTGGAGCAGTTTTACTGCAAGAGCATGACGATGGTATGCTTCATCCTGTTTCTTTTTTCAGCAAAAAGCTCCTGCAGCGTGAGAGAGCCTACTCTGTTCCGGAGAAGGAATGCCTTGCCATTGTTTGGGCTTTTAACAAGTTACGACCTTACTTGTGGGGTCGCAGTTTTCTTTTGCAAACAGATCATCAAGCACTGAAGTGGCTATCCCGAATGAAGTCAACTAATCAACGCCTGTTGAGATGGAGCCTGGCCTTACAAGATTTCCAGTATGAGGCCACCCACATTTCGGGGAAGCTGAATCAGGTGGCTGACAGCCTTTCTAGAGTTCATTATGGCATCGACACCTCTCCAGAAGAGGCCATGGAAGAAGAACTACTAGACTGAATTGTCTAGGTTTTGCCATATGTTGTGTTGTTTCTGATTTTACTAACTATGTTTTCTTTCTTTGTTTCCTACTGTAGACATGCCTTAACCTGCTTCAACAAGAGTCATATAATCCATGATATTGCTGCTATGTAGTTATATACCTCTTATCTTTTTATAAGATAATACTGTACACTGTCTACCTCATTTCAGTATTCTGCTACTGTTTGATTAGTTAGCTTAGTAGTTTTGTTTTGCTAAAAATGCTAAATTGCTTATTTAGGATTTTTAGGCTCATAAGGGGGGGCGTGTGAGGAAAGCAGAAAGGATCAAAGATGGAGTCTATATGGTTCAGTTATTTGTCTCTCATTCAAGCAGTCAGCAAGAAGCAGTTTCTGTTCCTGTGTGAGAATGTTTTGCTATGATTGGTATAGACAACTATTTTGCAGGTGTCTTATCTGCTGGGAACGGAGAAGATGGGACTTTGTTGTACCATCCACGAAGATTGAAGCCATAACATCAGTGCCAACTTTTAATTAAGGAATCGCTGTGAGATGATCGCATGGGAACATGAACTATCATTAAAAGCAGCTCGATGATTGGACAATAAGTTTGATTGATGGACAAAGGAGGGGGGGGTGATCGCTGAGGAAGAAAATGCTTTTAAGTAGACAATAAGAATAAGTTGGGGTGTGTGCTTTTTGTCTGGAATATGCTTGCATAGGTTTGCATAGAATATGCTAGGCATAGATAGGGCCACAATGGCCAGTGTAACTTAGAATTAGTGAGATAGTTTCTTTATTTTACTGATTGCCATAAACTGACTATTACCTGTATTTTCAATTGACTTGTTTTCCAATAATTCTTTAACTAACTATTTTTAATAAAAATAATAATTTTACAACTGGTTTGGTTTTTGCCCAGGGGTGGAAGAGCTAAATCCAGGATATTGGTTCAATGGTGACAGTTTGGCTGGTGTATTTTAAAAGTACACAGTCGATTTAAGTATTCTTTTCAAGCCCAGAGGTGATCTTAGGAAACCTTTGAGGTAAAGGAATTAGAAGGTTCCTTGACAG
>JAWVWN010002788.1:0-12907 GCA_037367305.1 Phrynocephalus vlangalii | reverse complement strand
GCAGCCATGCTGGCCACATACCAGGACTTGCACAACACTGGCTTTTTGGCTTAAATGGAGATGAGCAAGCCCCTTATAGTCAGCAGATAGTACATTGTTGTGGGGAACCTTGCCTTTACCTTTATAACAGGCCGTTAAAGCAAATTGTTTTTCTGCGTGGGGCCCTTACTCTTGTCCCCTGTGATTTTCCCCTCGCTAATGGAGCCCTAGTCCCTCACGTTTCCCTTTAAAAGGGTTTGGAAATCTTTCAGTTGAGGGGTTGGTGGGGGGCGCAGAGATGTGTGTGGGAGAAAAGGCGATCCTTCCCCCCACCCCCCCAAAAACCCCCCCCCCCTTTCCCCCCCTTTCAGGAAAAGCCCCTTTTTTGGTCTTTATGCCTAACAGTTTCATGTGTCTGCATTGACTTCTAGGCTCTTTTAAAAATGTTTAAGTTGCTTTGAATTCTGCTTTGGAACTTTTCTTGCTAATCTCACACTTTTTTTATTTTTTTTGCCCTTTTTCCCCCTTTCACACGGGGGGGGGGGCTCCTGGGATGGTTTAATCTCTGATGTAAACCCACAACAGAAGAAAAACTGAGAATTTTTAATTTTTTGGGGGAAATGAAAAATTGCAAGGGGAGGGGTGCAGAATGAATTCTTTTTTCTTACTGAAACAGGAGTAGAACCTTCCTTAGCCTCTGCTGACATCTCAAGCAAAGGAAATTAGGCAAAAGGGTCTTATTAGTGCTTCCCCGTGGGAAGTTGCTCCCGGGAAATATGAAGTATTGGGGGTTTGATGTGGCCCCGTTTAAAAAGATGAAGTTTTTTCTCCCAAGACGGGTTCAGAGCCAAATCGTACATTTTTGGCCCCCCCCCCCCCCGAGCGAAATCTGTTGTATTTCCCCAGAAATTATTCGGGGAGATCTTTGCTTCTGGTAACAAAAGCAGGGAAAGAACTACTGCTTACCCGGAGCTCAATCGCAGAAGAAAGCAAACAATCTGCAAACTATTAGAAGGGGGAGTAAAATTTCCCGCTGTGACAATCAACGTTTCAGCTTTTTGGGAAATTTTTTTGGCAAAGTGATAGGTTATTTGTAGCTTTTATTAAGCGCTTAGGTTTTGGGGGGACCTTTAAAAACAGAAAAAAGATTTGGGCCCCGGGTATAATCCACCCCTAAGGGATTTCTTTTCTGCGCAGCCCCCTCTTGAACCCATCCCGGGTTTACTTTTATGGGGTTTGGGTCCCAAACTTAATCAGTAACATTAGTGTGGAGTTCTAAAATCAAAAAGTCGCAGGCCAAAATTTAAAACCCCTTTTCCGTTGGGATTTGTGTTCTCTAAGGGGGTTTATTCACGGCCCCCAAGTCCACTGCAAAAGGCCGCAACTCCGGACTTAAAAATGTTTCCCCCCCAGCTCCGGAGTTTTCAGACAATTTGTGCGACCCCGCCCACTTTTGCGCAACCCCAGCGCCACTTTTCTTGTACCTTCTCTTTGGAGGTGAAAAATCTTTGATGCGGTGCAACGATAGTGAGCGCGGGGCTCTCCTCGCTTCTGTTTGCTGCTTTTTGGCTCCGCCCCTTTAAGAGCTACTTTTACAGAGACGAGAGGCAGAACAAGGTGAGCGACATGCTTTTCTTTCTCTTTTTCCCCTCCCTCACGCACCCAGCAACCAGGAAGAGCGGAGAGGGGTGGCCACACAGGAAGAGTTACGAACCCCAAAGATCTTTTGGTCCGAATTTAAGTGGCCAGCGGATCTTAGGGGTCATGTAAAAAGGCCCCTAAGTGTAACGGTATCGTATACTTGCCATATATCCATGGAAATATGTTTTGTTGCAATATGCCCTATACTATGGTGGGGGGGGGTTACTATTTAGATCAGCAGTCTCCAACCTTTTTGGGACCAGGGCCCCATTTTTGCCCCTGCACGGGCTTCTTCTTAGTTTGTGAAATGCAAAAACTCCACCCCCTAAACAAAAATGGTCACGATGGGCACACAAGGCAGGAGAAGCCCTGCGTCTGTATGGGGGGGAGTATGCACCTCACTGGAAACTTGCAGCCCAATTTGTAGGAGGCCTGTGGACCTGTCCTGGTCCATGGACTTGGGGGTTGGGGACCCCTGCTTTAGATCACTCAGTTAGTTACTAAAAAGACCTTGCCTATAAAGATTTTGGCCACGTAAAAATGTCTTCCTGTGACTTATCTTCTGTTAGATATGTTGGATAGTGGGCATTTTAAACAAAATATGTCCCTATTGCAAATAAAAATAACACTTCTTTCCAATATGTAACTGAATGCTGCTATATTATGTGGGATTTTTCTTTGTAGGAAAAAATAAAATGGAAGACTGCAACAGAGATCAGTGTGATTTACCTGAAAGAAAATATGCTTAAGAGTCCAGATTTAAACTAATCCAGGATCTGCATCTATCTATCTGGTTTTGTGAATATAAGATAGAAAATTGAAAAAGCAACATTGAGACCTGGATATATTAATGAGAGCAAAGCAAAGCTTTAACACTGTCTCTTTATGGTTCTCAAAAAAGTAAGATATGACCATCCAGAGGTTTTCATCTGTTTAGTTAGAATACTTGCATTCTATCCCGTTGCATCCAAATATTTCAGGGCAATAAAAAATTAAATCGGTTCAAATATGTAGGACAATTTACAGTTTAAAGCAGCTAGGACATACACAATGTTTAAGACCAGGGCTGTTCAAGTTCGAACAGGTCAAGGTCTACTGTTTCCAGCCCAAAGTGCCTGAGGGCTACTACACTAAAACCTCTACAGTACTTACGAATTTTATCCATTCGAGCACATGCTCATAAGTAAAAACTTTTGTAAGTGAGCAGCGGTCTCCCATAGGAATGCATTGAATGCATTGAATCCAATTAATCCATTCTGGAGGGAAACAGTTTTTCAATGCGCCTGGCCCTTGAACTGCCCCGCTTGGCTGAGACAGGGGCTGGCAGGCCCAGAACTTTGCTGGGGCAGTGGTGGTCCTTGGGATGGAGGAGGAGGGTGGAGAACTTATCCCTCACTTTTTAAAATTGATGGCCGGCGGGCTACTTTTGAACCCTTCGTGGGTACCAGTAGCCCGCAGTCTACCTGTTGGGCAGGCCGTTTAAATTGTATAGCTATAATGCAATTAGACAGTCTTCTTGAGCCAGATCCTTAAACGCTGAGGATATGGTGTATATTTTAACCTTGGCACCAAAATGGGCCAAAAGTGGGGACGGTGAAGTCGGGAAGGCCTTTGCAAAAGAAAATGCTATCCCAATTTCTCATGCAGTTGAGAGGAGACGGAGGAAGGCCTCTCCCGCACATTTCATTTCTTAGGCAAATATATGTCTTTCAAATACGTTGAGGTGTGAGGAAATTCAGGGGTTCCAATGTTATCACCTTCCCTTTAAATTTGGACAAGGAGCGTATCGGCGGGCGTGCCTTTCCCGTTAAAGACCATTGCATTTGGTTTTTGCAAGGTGTTCCTGTCAGGAGTTTAGTTGCAGTGTGTTGTGCTACCCGCGGCTTCAGTGTCATTTTCATGGATGGTCTCTGGAACTGCATTTTTTGTGGCTAAATTATTCCATCCAAGTCCAACGAGATTACTTTTGCCCATCCCTCCAGACATATGTCAGATAGCCCCTATGGAATTATGTATATATACTTTGGTTGTATCATAAAGTTCCCATAATCCCTTACCACTGGCCATGCTGCTGGAGCTTATGGGAATCGTATTTCCAGCCAGGTCATTTCCCTCTAAGTAAGTTTTGGTTACATTAGGGATGGGCACCAAATGAAAAACAAAGCAGTTTGTCATTTTGTTAGCTAACAAAATGAAACGAAATGGGGAAGCAGCATTTTGTTAGCAATGAAACGAAAATGGTGTGGGTTTTTTTTTATTTAAAATGAACCAATTTGTTTCACTGTAAAAAAGGCTCCCTGGGTCTTAGAGGCACTTGGTCCCCCTTAGGACTCATGGGGCCCATTTTATAAAGTAACAAATTGGTTCATTGCTGTTTTGCTTTGTATGATTTTTTTTAAAAATCCCCTTTCTAACAAAATGAAATGAATCACGGAGGAAATGAAATGAAACAAAACACAATTTTTCTGTTTCGTGCCCATCCCTAGTTAATATCTTCAGAACGCTGTATATTCTGGCTTGAAAATTTACAGGAGAGATACATATTTATACTCTTGATGTATATTGGACAAAAATTGGATATCATATATGTGGATACAACAACTAATTATTGGGGCATAAATATTTCTTCCACCAACAAGAATTTGTCTCTTTAACAAATAAGGTATAGCAGTGGTTTAAATTCCACCATGATGTGCTCTCAAACATTTGGGCATGTAAGCATCAGCCAAAAATTAACTAGACTGAACAAGGGAAGACTCAGCTTGTATGTGAATATCATAGGAGCATTGCGCTTATCAGGTGATTACTGCGCCCCTTTCTGTGGACAAATTTAAAATGCAAAATCCCATTGATTCCAAAACCAATGTAACTGACAAAGCAAAGCATTCTTATTACCTATTGACAGTATATGCTGTAATGTCTCCTGAAGCTGCTGTTGCGCATAGTAACAATGAAACACTAATCCCAGTTAAACCGTTTGAGGTTTAGAGAGTCACATTGCAAAAGTTAAGTATTCCAGCAATAAGAAGTTCCCTACCAAATCATGTTTCTCTAGAGCTTATACCCGTATCTATATATGGTCTCTAATATATTTGTTGTCTAAAGGACACTGTGTACTGGGTCACAAAGCATGCAGCAAACGGAGGAAGTGTGCAGCATGTTGCT
This sequence comes from Phrynocephalus vlangalii, assembly GCA_037367305.1. Taxonomy (NCBI): domain Eukaryota; kingdom Metazoa; phylum Chordata; class Lepidosauria; order Squamata; family Agamidae; genus Phrynocephalus; species Phrynocephalus vlangalii. The sequence goes on along the minus strand of JAWVWN010002788.1, from coordinate 8,122 downwards.
TCGCCCTACACACTGCATAGCTCCAGTGACACATACACTTGCATGAAGGAAATGCCTTCTTAAATATTTTTTCTTTTCAGGTGTCTCAGAATGCTTGAATAGGTGGCAACGTGGTTTGAGGGGGAGTTTCCTGATGTTCTGTCTACAAGAAAAAGTTGATTGTGACGCAAAGAGAAAAAGCTCAAAGATGTTATAGGATTCAACACTCGCCCACCCCGCCCTTTTTCCCCCCCGTTGGATCTTTTGCTGGAAGATGATCCCATCCACACTGTGTTCGGAGTAATGCAGGTTTACCTGCAAGCTTTAGTGATTTTTTTTTCCAGCGGCTTAGCAGACAAAATAACACAGACACAGCGAGATGCCTTCACCAGTCTTATTTTCAAAATATGCAGCAGTCTCCAAATAGTTTCAACAGCATGGCATCCAGACATGTTCAAAATGAAGAGAAATATGAGAGAAACTGAACATATTTTTTAAAGAATTTTGATCCCATCGTCTTTGACATTGCCTCATTTATGTGACATTTAGATTACCTCACCCTGGGTAATTCCCTGGTTGCACCCGCCTGTGCTGAATCATTCTGACTCAGCACATTATGTCACATGCCTGGGCCTGCCCTGTTCTAGTTTGTAAATTCTGACTCCATTTTATTTGCATAGTTCATGCAGTGCAACATGCCAAAGGGGGTAGGTTTTTGCTAGTCATATCTGACCTAGGGGCGGTGTGCTCATCTCCGTATTCAAGCCGAAGAGCCAGTGTTGTGCAAGTCAATGGCCACATGTGCTGGTTGTGGCAGCAAGGAAAACTGTTTTACCTTCCTGCTTTTTATGTCATTACCCATTTATCTACTTGCATTACATGCTTTCAAACTACTAGGTTGGCAGGAGCCGGGGTTTTCAGTGGGAGCTACTCCGCTGCATGGCACCCAGGATTTGAACTGTCCCAAACTGCTGACATTGCAGCCAACAGTTTTCGGAGCCTTAGTCCACTGAACCACCATGCCCATTAAGTTCAATTCAATGAGGCCTACTCTCCTGCCAGGGAGACCCATAGTTCCAGCCACAGTTGACTAATGAATTTCTTCTTTTATTGCTTGGCTGGTAGCCAGATGGCTGCTGCTTCAAATTGCCATAACACCTTTAACCATCTTGGCCTGAAGTGGACAAAAAAAAAGAATGCAGGGATACCCGGTGCCTCTTTCCTTGCCACCCCTGACCCAGGCCGTTACTTCACGAACCGCTTTGCTTCGCGGCAACCCCCTTTTTGTGCGAATCGATTGTTTCAGTCCGCCGCTCCTCCTTTTTGGCTGCGATGCCACCCCGACCACGCCCCCTTTACCGTGCCAAGCGGGGTGGGGTGGTTCCCCTGCCAGTGGCCGGAATCCTTTTCGCTTCGCATCTCGCTTCGCTCCCAACGTGACGTGTGGACTCGGGTTTTTTTTTATTTTTTTTTTTTAAATATCCAAACTCTGCAAACGACCCTTTCGGCTTCCAACTGAAGATGCTCGGCGCGCGAGAAAACAGTAACTGCGCGCGCTGCGCGCGCTCCGACTCGGCAACGCACCCTCAAGCCCGATCACCTCCGTCCCTCGTGGGACACCAGGGAGTTCCGCTGCCGGGCGATCCCGGTCGGGTCTGCATCAGAGGGAGGACTTGAAATCATACCGCACACCCTCCGGGAGCGAGAAGGGAATGGGGAGGGAGGAAAGATGCATCCAAAGGGGAGGGGTTTGGGCAGGAGTCCCTTACCCTGCTGGCTTTCAAGTCCCCCCACGTAAGGGGGGGGGGGTTCAAGCCCGCTTCTCCCCACCACCAGATAGACACATAACCAGCTCAAAGGGAAAATGACAGCCAAGTATTGATGCATCGATACCCCGATTTTTTTTTTTTTTAAAGGGATGGGAACAAGCGAAACGTTGCAAACGGCGCCCTAATGCGAAGGGAGCACGTGAGGTAGTAATCAATTCGGTTAGTAAAAATTGCAGGGGTGAGCACTGATAAACAGGGGTGGGATCGAAGGGAGACCACGTGACCGCCACCGAATTCACAGCGAAGGCAAGGTGGGTTCGAAGCGAGGCACTTCGTGAAGTAACGGCCCAAGGAGCACAGCTCCTGATAGCTCTTTCTCAGCTCATTTACTTTTTCAGTGGAGAGCAAAAGCTGTCTTTCGTCCCCGCAGTATCTGACTACAGGGGAAGGGCAAGCTTCCCTTTCCTCTGTGGTGGCTTTCAAGTGGCCAGAAAATTGCTGCAGGAATGCAATAATGCAGGAAGAACATGCTAGGGGTCTCCTGAGCAAAGAAACCCCTGCATAATATGCCCTTCAGATCAAAGAAAGTCGCTGATTTTCATAACTGATTACGCTCCCGGGCAAGAAGAGAAAGGAAACGAAAACGTATTCAGTCATGTCAAGCTCTGAGCCGCACGGTTCAGTTTAAATAAGAAAAGAAAGAAGTGACAATGATAAAGGCCCTTAGAGGTTTAAACCTGGGATCCTCTAAATGACTTACATGCATTTTGCACTTCCTGTGCCTGCAAATCAATTAAAATGCCAAAGGCTGGTGTCGTTCATTCCTCCCCTCACCAACTCAGAAGATGGATCCTCAACGCAAAGCAACCCATGGGCCATGGTCAAGGCAGCACCTTGGGCCATGAGTGGCAGCAGAAGGATCTTTGTGAGAGCGGTGGAGGCCACCCATGGATGCCACGCGAGAGGTGGCATGAGTGACTCTTTGAAGCCTTCATGGTACCCCACCTTGGGGACCATTCCTGCCATTGTGGCATGTAAGCAAAATGCTACCTTTCCTGTTTTCAACTGGCATGGGGGGCAGTGGTGACCAGAATGGGCCAGGTCCTGTTCCCCTCTGAAGGCTGTGTTTGCCATTCCAGGTAGAGGGATGTTGGGAGCTCTGACCAGGCATCTGGAATTGGGTGCTGGTCTGGGCATCAAACACTGGCAGAAACTTCCCTTCCTTTGTTGAATACATTGCTCTTTCTTTGCTGATCGCTCTTTTTCCCTCTTTCTCCCTGTTTTTTCTTTCCCCCAATCCCTTAAATCCCATAACATCCCTTGAGGTGGCCCTGACTGGGATAAAGGGACTGGATCAAGATCATCTGGTAAATGTCATGGCTCCAGGGGGAATATAATCTAGATTACCTAAACCTCAGCCAAGCACCCTCACCATTAGATCAAGAGATCAGACTTGGAAGCATTATTTCAACACCACTCTCCTCTATCCCCAAACCCCAGTTGTTCTGTTAGGAAGATAATATTTCTGAATTCTGAAAATGGAAAGGCAACTTTGATCCAGGGCTTATATCTGGTTATCCACCACCTCACCCAAAAAAATGCCTAGAGCTTTGTAGGAAAGAGGTATGGAATGTTTTAATAAGTAAGCAACCAACTGCATTTCTAAACACCATAATCACTCATTTCATATGCACACTCCTATTTCTTATTTCCAAATGGGTAGAAAGCCGATGATACGTGCATGGCTGCAGCTTGGAAATGTTCTACAGGTACCCCATGGGCAGCTAATGATTTGTAGCTCTGCTCTTCCCAGTGAGCTAGAAAACGAACCCGTGAAAAATAAATTAGTTTTACCAATAGGATGGTAACCACCTTTGCCCTGGCCTGTACAACATACACAAAGTTTCTATCAGGTCTGCTGTGTTGCAAATTGGGTCATGTTCATATTTACAAATCACAACATGGCAGTGCGAAAGAAAGTGAAAATTTACATTTATGAATTGCAGTTTAATTTATATGTAATCTGCAGCATAATTACTCCCGCTGGATTATAATAGAGTTTGCAAACCTCAGCTAATACAGTACCTATGCAATAATAATGCAGTACTCATCTGCTGTCCATTTTCCCCCAATGACAGTACACTGCTGGAAAAAATGATTCTTTTTTCTCTGTTTACTCTTATTCTGTAAAGAGTATTTACCAGTAATATCATGCTCAAAACGTAGAAAAGCGGGCTGGGAGAGTGTGGATGTTATAGTCCAAAAATTTCCAAATTCTTAGCCAGCTGTCCTTACTAGAGATGGGCACGAAATGAACAATTTTTCGTTTCCATTTCTGTTTTTCTTTTCGTTACGCAATGAAATGAAAAAACGAATTTTGTATCTAAAATGAAACGAACCGAACAGAAACACCAGAAATTTTGTCGCCATTTCGTTTTCGTTTATGGAAAATACATTGAACTGCTTTAAATGCTAAAAAAAAATCCAAAAAATGAAATAAATGGTTATGAAAACGGTAACGAAATGAACGAAAATAAAAAATGAATTTTTTGCAAAAATTCACGAAAAACGGAAATGAACCGAAACGGACCCCCTAAACGAAAAACAAACAAACGAAACACCATTTTTTTTTGATTCGTGCCCTTCTCTACCCTTCCCTAGGAAAGAATTATAGCCAAACAAAATACTCAAAAGACAGATTTGCTGTTTACCACTATAAATTCAAAGTGCTTGTGTTTGTTTTGTGTTTACAAATATTGGATGAAATGTGGTTCACCCTACAGGGAGAGTCGAGATTTCTTGAGTAACATGGAAGTAGCGAAAACACGAGGTCTTTAGGAAAGGTGCTAAGATGGGAGAAAATCCAAGGCAGTTTGGGGCACCAAAATATCATAAGAGCAGGCCTTTCCTGAAAACTTCCTAACTGTTTGAGTAGTACAACAGTGGGAAAATATTGCCTCCGGCCCCTGGAAGCTTCAAAAGAAATTTAGAGAACCATCCTTTGATTAGTATTCCTGCAATGAGCAGGGGCTGGATCTCCGTGGCCTAATAGGTCCCTTCCAACTTCATTATTTTATCATTCTTCGTTTCCTGAAAAATTTTGGGAGGCAGAAGTACAAAAAATACATCAAATAACAGAACTGACAGAGTCCTAATCCGGCTTCAGCCAACCAAGGTGATCTTCTAGTGAAGAAGACGCAACAAGGCCAGTTTATGAATTTACCTCAAGAAAAAATTACCCCATTCCCCCTGCTCATCTGGAAGCAGAGTCAATAGTCACATCAGAAATCTGGGCCACAAGATGGAATAGGGTCTGACTGACAAGGCCCCGGGGTTATGCTGATAGAAAGTGTTCTCTAGCATTTGAGGACTCACGTTTGAGGATCTGGCCATTTATGAGGGAAAAAATCAGCATCAGAGAGTAGAGAGGTAATTTAATAACCCAAAGACTGTATTTGAGCCAGAGATTAGAAAAGTTCCTTTTAAAGGTCCACATTTCCCCCGAACTCCTAAGGTCATGTTGGCTGGAGAATTTTGGGAGTATATACAGTAGTCCAAAAGGACCTTTTCCCCTGCTCTGGATGTATATCTGTTCTCTGTCAATATAACAAACATTAAAGTAGAAAAATCATATCACATGAGAAAGAGGATTTGTCATTATGAGCTTCTTCCAGCTTGATGCTCCCGAAATACTGCAAAGCAGAATTGCCCTATGCTGCAGGGCATGGCCTGAAATGTGATCATTGCAAAGTGAAATCAGACTCAAAGGCATCAGTAATTTGTTCTTGCAAAGCCTTCCAAGTTCATCCAGAAGTAATAGGTTGCTGCTTTTAATGTGTGCCACTTTATTGTGTATCGCATTAGTTTAAACACGGATCTCTTGATTCCTTTCAGCACCCTCTCAAGTTCTATTCTTTGAAAGGTTTTCAGTCCTGGGTAGGTATTTGATTCAATTTGTGCTTCCGCTGCTTGCAGAATTATAGCAGGCAAGAGACAGCACTAGATAAATAGTGCAGAAAAGTGGTGGACAAATTCTCCAAGTAATCCTGATTTTTACTATTCTGGTCCATGCATTGCACCAGGGAAAACACAAGATAAATAATGCCAAACTGGGGTACTCTGGATGCTGCTGTCATGTATATAAATTCACTGCTTAATTTATCACAGTCATTTTTGCAAAGGGCAATGTTTTATGAGTAAAACAAACACTGTGTCATTATTATAACATTCCTTTTGCAATGACATGACATGATTTGGTATTGATTATATCATGCGACCTACTACAGAAACAAGATGGAGACATTGGAATCATAGCAATCTGGTGGGCAAAATTCCCCCCCTCTTGTATCTTTCATGCCATTCTATATTTTGAAGATATTTTTTCATCAAAGGCCAGCTTCATTGTTCTGTTCCCAGCGATCACCAAAATATTACTTTTTGTCACTCTTTTCTTACTTTAGTTTCACTGAATTACTCTTTCCCTTCTTTCTCCCCTCCCACCCTCCTTGCTTTCTTTCCTTCCTGCTATTAGACTTTTTTGCTACAGGGTAGTGAATGAACTTTGAAATTTCATTTAAAAAGTTTTATTACAACATTGATAATATTTTGAAACACTTGAAAATACAGTAATACCCTGGTTTAAGAATAACTTGGTTTAAGAGCGTTTTGCAGGACAAGGAAACATTTATTCTAAATTTTTCCTTGATCAACAAGCATTGTCCCTTTTTCTACTAGCACTGGGAAACAGGTCACATGTTCAGTGAGCCAATGGTGGCTCTCTTACTCTTTCCCCCTTTGGGGGATTTTGGGTGATTGTCTGGAATGTTTTCCCTCTCAGGCAGCCTCTGAGCAGAGGGAGAAGAGAGGGAAAAGAGGTCACTCATGCACCAGCCAGAATGTTTCAAATGGAGTGCAGATTAGGGTTTATTTTCTTTTTTTATTTTTTTAATTAATTATTTGTTTTCAGCATTGTTTCTTATTTTTTCAATTTCTAGTCATGGGGCAGCTGGTCAAGTTTTGTATAGGGTTACAAAAATTTCACTTTATTTTGTCACTTAAAAAAATACAAAGTAAAATCCAGTTGTAGTCCCAAGCAGGGGCAGGTTCCACAGCCCGGTACCTAAACCCTGGTGTGGACATGGACTTCTAACCAACTTCTTTTGTGCCTTTCGGGTTTTTTGTGTACAGTATGTGGTCTAAGATCAGAATGAATCATCCGAGTTTTTCCATTATTTCTTATGAGGAAATTTGTTTGAAATAAGAGTGTTTTGGTTTACAAGCATGTTTCCGGAATAAATTATGCTCGTAAACCAAGGTACTACTGTAATACTATGGGGGGGGGGGCAGGCTGGGGAGGGCAATAAATTAGGAAGTAGTTGCATTGTAGAAAAATTCATTGTTTCAGGAAAGTTAGAGTTCTCTGGTTTGGACAAACCCAAAATGACCCAAAGCAATGCACTACTGATTTTTTACGAACTTCCTGGGTTTATTGTTAGATTCAGTCTAAACTCTGATCCATAAAAGAGAGAATCAGCTCCATAGGCAGAGTATTTAAAACTAGAGACCAAGTTTGGGCCCGGACCCTTTTCTGTCTAAGTGGCAACAGCATATCTGGCTTCTTCACTCTCCTACTCTTTCTAATTCAAGTCTCTTACTTGCAGTCCTGCTCTTTTTTAGTTCCATCCTTTTTGGTTGAACCATATTTCATAGGGGTTATACTGACTCTTGGAGTCATTAACCATTTAACATAGAGGACCTTTCAAACACCATGCCAGCCATAGCATGAATGATAGTCACTGATAATTTCATCCCATTCCAAGATGCATGATTAATGGATGCCTCCGACAATAAACAATGCACCCGTTCCACCATCCCCGAATTTAAGTTTCTTCCCTGTATACATGTAAAAGTGTTTCTCCCACTTCCATGATTTCAAAAAGTGGCACCATTTATAGAGAACTGTTCCTCCTCTTGCACATTCCTGATGATGATCATTGCATGTTAATATTCTATTAAGAGCATTATCCAAGGAGCAGAAAAGGCACTGTACAAAGCAAGGTAACAGTAATGGCTGGGAAAATAGTGACAGCACCAGTGGAGAGCTTTTGGTACTTAAACAAGAGCAAATGCTCTGTTTTTGGGAAAGCCCTGAGTTCGTGTCCACGAAAACTTCTCTGCATCAATGTAAGGTAGGATTCTACAGAACTGCCATAAAGTGGAGTCTCGTGATTCATGCAAATAACGATCTATCCCATGTTCTAAAGCTATGCCAGGATACATGGAGGAAGAGAGATTTCAATTTGATATCTCTATTTCTATCCAATCCATTCCTGAAAAAGCTAACATTCTGTTCACAAAAATTTGGAATTTTTTCT
>JAWVWN010002787.1:102500-106001 GCA_037367305.1 Phrynocephalus vlangalii | reverse complement strand
TTGGGGGTTTTTTTTACCATATGTTATCTGATTCCTACACGAGCAAGTGGTCACAGATAATCCAACACAAAGTTAGATCTATTGGAATGCCTCTCGAGTCCATTCTAATGTTAAATCAACATCAGGCCTATCGAACCCTTAGTCAGCGAATTGACGACATCGAGAGACAAGAAACTGACTGCCACAGCAAAATAGAACCTGCTCACCCCAGGCACACGGATTCATATCTACCAGGGTATCGGAAACAAGCAAACTATTTATCCTCGTTTAGGAACCCCACAAGTCCTGCAGAGCATTCTGTTTGGCAAGACTCAATGTGCTTCCTTCACTATGCTTCAGGGTAGATATAATGGAACCCCACGCCAAGAACGTTTATGTCCCTGTGGAGCTGGGGTACCTGAATTTTTAACTCATATCCTTTTATACTGTACCTTTTACAAAGAAATTAGAAGAGACCTGATTTATCCTTTAATTTTTAAATTTCAAAGTTGTCCAGATAAGATCTTGATAGAGTACTGCCTCTCAGATAAGAACCCATATGTAACTACCCAGGTGGCTAAATTCCTCTTGGCAGCAATCCATAGGAGGGCTATGATAGCGGCAGATAAATGACACTGTAATCTACTGTTGGCAATGTTACGTTATAGTTTCATTCTGTGTACTGTTCTGTTCAAACTGTTTTGGGTCATATGACCGTAATAAACTTATGATGATGATGGCATGCAAGTTAGATACCGTTCCCAAGAACGATCTTCTGGTCCATACCCTTTCCCAGTCCACTAAGTATTGTAAACTCCCCCGATGTATCCGGGAATCCAAAATTTGGCAGACCTCATACTCCTCTTCTCCTTCTACCAATATCGTGTGAGGAGGTTCAGGATTTGGTGGGTCGGTTGGGGTCAGGGTCTTTAGCTGGGACCAAGAAAGAACGATGGAACACAGGATGAATATGGAGAGAAGCAGGTAATTGCAGACGGAACGCCACTGGGTTGATTTTTTCTAGGATGGGGTAAGGGTTGATGAATCGAGGATCTAGTTTTCGGGATCGCCTAGGATGTCTCAAATATCGGGTAGAGAGCCAAACCTTCACCCGATTCAACTGGGGCCCTTTCTTGCTTTTCTATCCCTGCCTTCTTATATGCTTCCTTAGCATGATTAAGTTGTTTTTTTAATATTTTTTTGAATGCAGAATTTCTTAAAGGGTAACATCGGTAGCTGGTACAGAGAGGGAAGGGTGGGGGGAAATCCCAAAGGGATGTATCCTATTGGGCCAAAATGGGTTTGACGAAGGGATGAATTACCCTTATTGTATGCAAATTCCAAAAGGGCAACAAATCCGCCCAAGCCCTTTGAAACATGTGTGCACTAAATATTTTCCAAGGGGGCATTGTCCTCAGTCTGCCATCGCTGGGGTGAAAGGGGATAAGGGGGCTTGGGTTCCTAGTGCCTTTGCATAGCTTGCCAGAAACGAGGGGTAAATTTGGGGGTCCACATCTGAAATAAGGTGTTCAGGTAAACCATAAGCCTGAAGAGGTTTGTAAATAAATGAGCTTTTCTGCCGGTGGGGTTTTGGGACAAGGAACGAAGGGGGCCATTTTGGTGAACAAACTACGAAGACCGGGATGGGGTAAATCCTTTGGAGCGGGGAAATCCGTGATAAATCCAGTGAACAGCATTCCCAAAGGGCCCAAAGGGGGTTTGCAAAGGATGCAACAGACCCAAAGGGTTTACCCACCACTCCTTTGCTCGCCGGCACACTTCACAGGCCCCCACTTTCTTAACTCAGCTGGGCCGGGGCCACCAAACTCCCTTGTGAAAAGCGGGGTTTTAAAACCAAAGGTCCACGGGAAAAAAGAATCATGAGAAAGATCAATCCCTGATTACGGGGGGGACCACGGGAACATATAACCTTCCTCGATGTAGTATAACCCTTGTTTGCAAAAAACTCTCCATTTCCCCCATTTGAAGTTCTTGAAACGTTCTGATCCAGGATCTTGACTTAGACTTCCGGATTCTTCCCCAAGCTGGAACAGGGACTTGTGGGTGCAAACGGAGGGAGGGAAGATGGGTGCCACTAAGTCTCTTTCACGTGCCGCATATTCAGGGTTTTTTAGATAAACATCACTTTTTTATTCTAAACTTCAGGAAAAACTTATACAAAATCAAACCCGGGAAAAAAATAAAACCCCCGGGTTTGTCGCTGAACAATCGCCCAGCTGTTTTTAAATTTCCCTTTCTGTGATCAGTTAGCACTTTCACAGGGGGTCGAGCTCCCTCAAGGGAAGCCTCCAACATCAAAAACTTTTTTTATGGGCCCAAAAGTTCACGCTCCCAAATCGTATAATTCTTTTCTCAGGTTTTAATTGCCGAGGTAGAAGGGACAGGACGTGGGGTTTGGGAGGGATCCCCTTGTTGAGATAATACTGCTCCCAAAAGGGAACACTGATGCTCAGCCTCCCCTATGAATGGGAGTTTTTGGATCAGGGGACGAAATAGGCTCCAAAATGAAGGGGTCTTCAAGGTAGATAAAGCCTTCTCTGCTTCCGGGGTCCACCGGGAAAGGGTATTTTGGGATGGGGGGACGGGTTTTTAAAGGGGCAGCAAAGTCCGAAGCAGGAAGAACTGACGATATAGTTAGCGAAGCCCAAGGGAACCCCTGCAAGTCCTTACATTTTGGGTCACTGCCATGCAACACAGCCCCTACTTTTTTGGGGGGCCATGCGGATTCCCTGGGGGAAAGATATCCCCAAATTCACCCTCTTCAATGTTGAACCACATTTTTCCAGTTAGCATAGAGTCCTTTTCCCGGGGACCTCAAAACCTACGAACACTTTAACATCTAACTGGGTCACGGAGTAAATCAAATGTCATCTAAATACACAAACACACAACATCTAAGATCCTGGAAAAGTCATTCATCACTGCTGAAACACACTGGTGCTTTGGGTCAACCAAAAGGCAACTAAATTTCATAGGCCGAACCGGCCCGGGAATGCAGTTTTCCTTCATCTCCTTTTGCGATACTATAAAAATTAACGCCCCCCGAAGGTCCAGCTTAGTATAACACTTAGCCCCTTTTAACCGTCCAAAAGTTCAGAGATTAAAGGTAAAGGGTCCCGGGTCCCTAATAGTGATCTTGTTGAGTGCTCAAATAATCATTACAAGGACAAAGCTCCCCTCCCTTCTTCTTGACAAATATCACGGGTTTGCCGACAATGGGATTTGGAAGGGCGTATGAATCCACGTCGAAGATTTTTATCTAGAAAAGCCCTTAACGCTTCTAATTCAGGTTCAGACATGGATAGACTCGTCTACAGGAAAGGTGCCCCAGGAATCAAATCAATGGCACAGTCATGGGGTCATGGGGAAAGGTGCTTGTCAGCCCCCTTTTCTTCAAATACATCGGCAAAGTCTTGATATGCCTGGGCAAGACAGGTCAGATGTATCATGAGCAATGCCGGATAGTGGAGGAATGTTACTTTGAACAAGGGACCTTGAAAT
>JAWVWN010002787.1:87500-95000 GCA_037367305.1 Phrynocephalus vlangalii | reverse complement strand
GGGTTAGGGTTAGGTTTAGCGATAGGGATAGGGATAGGGATAGGGTTAGTTTCGGGTTAGGGTTCGGGTTCGGGTTAGGGTTAGGGTTAGGGTTAGGGTTACAGTTAGGGTTAGGGTTAGGGTTAGGGTTAGGGTTAGGGTTAGGCTCACGGTTAGGGTTAGGGTTAGGGTTAGGTTAGGCTCACGGTTTGGGTTAGGGTTAGGGTTAGGGTTAGGGTTAGGGTCAGGGTTAGGCTCACGGTTAGGGTTAGGGTTAGGGTTAGGGTTAGGGTTAGGGTTAGGGTTAGGGTTAGGGTTAGGGTTAGGGTTAGGGTTAGGGTTAGGGTTAGGGTTAGGGTTAGGGTTAGGGTTAGTTTAGGAATACAGCTAGGGTAAGGTCTGGGGCATGCCTTAGGGTTAGGGTTTGGGTTAGGGTTTGTGTTAGGGTTAGGGTGAGGGTGAGGGTTAGGGTTAGGGTTAGGGTTAGGGTTAGGGTTAGGGTTAGGGTTATGTTTAGGGTGAGGGTTAGTTTTAGGATTAGTTTTAGGTTTCGGGTTAGGGTGAGGGTTAGGGTGAGGGTTGGGTTAGGGTTAAGGTTAGGGTTAGGGTTAGGGTTACGGTTAGGTTTACGGTTAGGGTTAGGGTTTGGATAAGATTTAGGATTAGGTTGAGGGTGAGGGTGAGGGTTAGGGTTAGGGTTCGGGTTCGGGTTCGGGTTCGGGTTAGGTTTAGGGATAGGGTTAGGGTTAGGTTTAGGGTTAGGGTTAGGGTTAGGGTTAGGGTTAGGGTTCGGGTTCGGGTTCGGGTTAGGGTTAGGGTTAGGTTAACGGTTAGGGTTAGGGTTAGGATAAGGTTTAGGATTAGGTGAGGTCAGGGTAAGGCTCACGGTTAGGGTTAGGGTTAGGAGGCTTAGGTTCGGGTTCAGGTTCGGGTTCGGTTCGGGTTAGGTTTAGGGTTAGGGTTAGGGTTAGGGTTAGGGTTAGGGTTAGGGTAAGGGTTAGAGTGATTAGGGTTAGGGTTGGTCGGGTGGTTAGGGTTAGGTTGGGTTACGGGTTAGGGTTAGGGTTAGGGTTGAGGTTAGGTTAGGTTAGGGTGGGTTAGGTAGGTTAGGGTTAGTTGGTATGGTTAGGGTTAGGTTAGGGAGTAGGGTTAGGGTTAGGGTTTAGGGTTAGGGTTAGGGTTAGGGTTAGGGTTAGGATTAGGGTTAGGGTAGATAGGGTAAGGTTAGGGTTAGGTTATAGGTTAGGTTAGGGTTAGGAGTTAGGGTTAGGGTTAGGGTTAGGTGTAGGGTTGTGGTTAGGGTTAGGTTAGGGTTAGGGTTAGGGTTAGGTTAGGGTTAGGGTTTGAGGTTAGGGTTAGGGTTAGGGTTAGGTTAGGGTTAGGTTACGGTTATTACGGTTAGGTATAGGTCTAGGGTGTAGTGTTAGGTTAGGGTTAGAGGGTGGGGTGAGGTTAGGTAGGATAGGGTTAGGGTCGGTGGTTAGGGTTGGGTTAGGGTTATGGGTAGGGTTGGGTTAGGGTTGGTTAGGTTAGGGTTAGGTTAGGTTAGTAGGTTAGGGTTGGGTTCGGTTAGGGTTGGGTTAGGGTTAGGTTAGGGTAGGGTTAGGTTAGGTTAGGGTTAGGGTTAGGTAGGGTTAGGATAAGGTAGGGTTATGCGGAGTTCGAGTGGTTGGGTTAGGTTAGGTTAGGGTTAGGTAGGGTTTAGGGTTAGGTTAGGGTTAGGGTTAGGTTAGGTTAGGTTAGGTTAGGTAGGTAGGTAGCGTTGGCGGTTAGGGTTGGTAGGGTTAGGGTTAGTTAGTTAGGTAGATTAGGTATAGGTAGGGTTAGGTAGTGAGGTTAGGTAGGGTTAGGGTTAGTGGTTAGGGTGTAGGGTTAGGGTTAGGTTAGGGTTAGGGTTAGGTTAGGTTAGGGTTAGGGTTAAGGTTAGGGTTAGGGTTAGGGTTAGGTAGTTTAGGTAGGTGGTTAGGGTTAGGTTAGGTAATGTAGGTAGGTTAGGGTTAGGTAGGGTTTGGGTTAGGTTAGGGAGGTTAGGGTTAGGGTTAGGGTTAGTTTAGGTTAGGGTTAGGGTTAGGTTAGGATACAGGTTAAGGTTGGTGAGGGTTAGGGTTGGGATAGGGTTAGGGTTAGGGTTAGGTTAGTGTAGGGTTAGGGTTAGGGTTAGGTTAGGTTAGTGGTAGTGGAAGGGTTAGGTATGTTAGGGTTAGGTTTAGGGTTAGGGTTAGGGTTAGGTTAGGGTTAGGTTAGGGTAGAGGTAGGGTTAGGGTTGGGTTAGGGTTAGGGTAGGTTAGGTTTAGGGTAGGTTGGGTAGGGTTTAGGGTGGGTTAGGGATTAGGGTTAGGGTTAGGTAGGTAGGTTAGGGTAGGTGTAGGGTAAGGTTAGGGTTAGGTTGGTAGGGTTAGGGTTAGGGTGGTTAGGTTGATGTAGGGTTGGGTAGGTTAGGTTAGGGTTAGGGTTAGGTTAGGGTAGGGTTAGGGTTACGTTAGGTTAGGTTAGGGTTAGGGTTGAGGTTAGGGTTAGGTTAGGGTTAGGGTTAGGGTTAGGTTAGGTTAGTTAGGTTTAGGTTAGGGTTAGGTTAGGTTTAGGGATAGGTTAGGGTTAGGTTAGGGTTTAGGGTTAGGGTTAGGGTTAGGGTTGGGTTGGGTTGGGTTAGGTTAGGTTAGGGTTAGTTAGGTTTGGGTAGGTCGGGTAGGGTTAGGTTAGTTTGGGTTGGGTTAGGGTTGTAGTAGGGTTAGGTAGGGTTAGGGTTAGGGTTAGGGTTAGGGTTAGGTTAGGTTAGGTTAGGGTTAGGGTTAGGGTTGATAGATTTAGATTACGGTGAGGGTGAGGGTGAGGGTAAGGGTAGGTTAGGGTTCAGGTTGGGTGGGTTGGGTTGGGTTGGGTTAGGGTTAGGTTAGGGTTAGATTAGGGTTGGGTGGTTGGGTGGTGAGGTTAGGGTTTAGTTAGGTAGGGTTAGGGTTAGGGTTAGGTTAGGTGGTTAGGTTAGGGTTAGGATAGGGGTAATGTTGGAGAGGATTTGGGTTAGGTAGGTTAGGTTAGGGTTAGGTTTAGGGTTAGGGTAGGTTAGTTAGGTTAGGGTTAGGTTAGGAATAAGTAGGTAAGGTTGTGGGAAGGGTTAGGGTGAGGGTTAGGTTAGGGTTAGGGTTAGGGTTAGGGTTAGGGTTACGATTAGGTTTACGGTTAGGGTTAGGGTTAGGGTTTGGATAAGATTTAGGATTACGGTGAGGGTGAGGGTGAGGGCTCTGGCTACTGCTAGGCCAAGGCCTATGGCGAGATCTAGGGCTAGGGTTAGGGTTAGGGTTAGGGTTAGGGTTAGGGTAATGTTTAGGATTACGATTAGGGTGAGGGTTAGGGTTAGGGTTAGGGTTAGGGTTAGGGTTAGGGTTAGGGTTAGGGTTAGGGTTAGGGTTAAGTTTAGGGTTAGGGTTAGTTTTAGGATTAGTTTTAGGGTTAGGGTTAATGTTAGGGTTCGGGTTCGGGTTCGGGTTTGGGTTCAGGTTTGGGTTCGGGTTAGGGTTAGGGTTAGGGTTGGGTTAGGGTTAGGGTTAGGGTTAGGGTTAGGGTTACGGTTAGGTTTACGGTTAGGGTTAGGGTTAGGGTTTGGATAAGATTTAGGATTAGGGTGAGGGTGAGGGTGAGGGTAAGGGTAAGGATTAGGGTTCAGGTTCGGGTTGGGGTTCGGGTTCGGGTTCGGGTTGGGTTTAGGGTTAGCGTTAGGGTTAGATTTAGGGTTCGGGTTCGGGTTCGGGTTCGGGTTGGGTTAGGGTTAGGGTTAGGGTTAGGGTTAGGGTTAGGGTTAGGGTTAGGGTTAGGGTTAGGGTTAGGAATACAGCTAGGGTAATGTCTGGAGCAAGGGTTTGGGTTAGTGTTAGGGTTAGAGTTAGGGTTAGGTTTAGGGTTAGGGTTAGGTTTAGGCTTAGGCTTAGGGTTAGGTTAGGAATACAGCTAGGGTAAGGTCTGTGGCAAGGGTTAGGGTTTGGGATAGGGTTAGGGTTAGTGTTAGGGTGAGTGTGAGGGTTAGGGTTAGGGTTAGGGTAAGGTTTGATGGTAGGGGAAGGGTTAGGGAACGGTTATGGGTTAGGGCTGAGTTAGGGTTAGGTTAGGGTTAGGGTTAGGGTTAGGTTAGTAGGGTTAGGGTTAGGGTTAGGGTTAGGGTAGTAGTTAGGTGAGGGTTAGGGTTAGGTTAGGGTTAGGGTTTAGGGTTAGGGTTAGGTTAGGGTTAGGGTTAGGGTTAGGGTTAGTGGTTAGGTTAGTTAGGTTAGGTTCGGTTAGGATTAGGGTTAGGTTAGGATAAGCTGGTAAGGTTGGAAGGTTAGGGTTTGGGTAGGGTTAGTTAGTAGGTTAGGGTTAGGGTTGAGTGGTAGGTAGGGTTAGGGTTAGGGTTAGGGTTAGGGTTAGGGAATTAGGGTTAGGGTTAGGTTTTAGGTTGTTTAGGGTTATGGTTAAGTTAGGTTGGGTTCGGTTCGGTTAGGGTTAGGGTTGGGTGAGGGTGAGGGTTAGGGTAGTAGGGTTAGGGTTAGGGTTAGGGTTAGGGTTTAGGGTTAGGGTTAGGTTAGGTTAGGTTAGGTAATGATTAGGATTAGGATTAGGGTGAGGGTTAGGTAGTGTGTTGGGTTATGGGTTAGGGTTAGGGTTAGGGTTAGGGTTAGGGTTAGGGTAGGGTTAGGGTTAGGTTAAGGTATTAGGGTTAGGTTAGTTTTAGGTTAGTTATTAGGGTTAGGGTTGGGTTCGGGTGTTGGGTTCAGGTTAGGTTGGGTTGGTTAGGTTAGGGTTAGGGTTAGGGTTGGGTTAGGGTTAGGTTAGGGTTAGGTTTAGGGTTACGTTAGTGTTTACGGTTAGGGTTAGGGTTAGGGTTTGGATAAGAGTTAAGGTTAGGGTGAGGGTTGAGGGTGAGGGTTGTTAGGCTACGTTGGTGGGGAGGCCAAGGTATGGGAGGATTCTTAGGGTTAGGGTTAGGGTTAGGGTGTAGGGTTAGGGTTAGTAGGGTTGGGTTAGGTTAGGTTTTTAGGGTTGGGTAGGGTATAGGGTTAGTGGTTAGGTTAGGGTTAGTGGTTTAGGTTACGGTTACGGGTTAGGGTTAGGGTTAGGGTTTAGGTTAGAGGGTTGGTGGGTTAGGGTTAGGGTTAGAGGTTAGGGTTAGGGTAGGGTTAGGGTTAGGGTTAGTGGTGTTAGGTAGATTAGGTAGGGTTAGGGTTAGGGTTAGGGTTGGGTTAGGGTTAGTAGGGTTAGGGTTAGGGTTAGGTTAGGTTAGGGTTAGGGTTGGTTAGGTTAAGGGTTAGGGTTAGGTTAGGGTTAGGTTAGGTTTAGGTTAGGGTTAGGAGTAGGGTTATGGGTCGGTTCGGTTGGGTTCAGGTTTGGTGTAGGGTTAGGGTATGGTTAGGGTTAGGGTTAGGGTTAGGTTAGGGTTAGGGTTAGGGTTAGGGTTAGGTAAGGGTTAGTTAGGGTTGGTGTTAGGGTTAGGTAGGTAGGTGGTTGGTTAGGTTAGTTGGTTGGGTTTAGGTTAGGTTAGGTTGGTTAGGTTAGGTTGGTTAGGGTTAGGGTTGGGTGGGTTAGGTTAGGGTTAGGGTTAGGGTTGGGTTGGTTAGGGTTAGGTTAGGTCTGGGAGGGTTAGAGGTTGGGTTAGGGTTGGTAGTTAGGTTAGGGTTATTGGTTAGGGTTAGGGTTAGGGTTAGGTTGGTTAGGTTAGGGTAGGGTTAGGTTGTTAGGGTTAGAGGGTTAGGTTAGGGTTAGGATTAGTGTTAGGATAGGTTAGGGTTAGGGTTAGGGTTACGGTTAGGTTACGGTTATGGTTAGGGTTAGGGTGAGGGTAGGTAGGTGTAGGGTTAGGTTAGGGTTAGGTTTAGGGTTAGGGTTAGGGTTAGGTTAGGGGTTAGGTTAGGGTTAGGTTAGGGTAGGTAAGTTAGGTTAGTGGTGAGGGTTAGGTTAGGGTTAGGGTTAGGGTTAGGTTAGGTTAGGGTTAGGTAGGGTTAGGGTATAGGTAGGTTAGGGTAGGTTAGTTTAGGGTAGTAGTTAGGGTTAGGTTAGGTTAGGTTAGGTTAGGGTTAGGTTAGGTAGGGTTAGGGTTAGGTTAGGGTAGGGTTAGGGTTAGGGTTAGTTAGGTTAGGGTTAGGGTTAGGGTTAGGTGGTTAGGTGGTTAGGGTTAGGGTTAGGTAGTTAGATTTAGTTAGGGTAGGTTGGTAGGGTTTGGTATGTTAGGTAGGTTAGGTAGGGTTAGGGTTAGGTTAGGGTTAGGTAGGGTTGAGGTTAGAGGTTAGGGTTAGGTTTGGAAGGGTTAGGTTTAGGGTTAGGGTTAGGGTTAGGTTAGTGGTTGGTTAGGTTATGGTGGTTAGGTTAGGTTAGGGTTAGGTGGTAGGGTTAGGGTTAGGTTAGGTAGGTTAGGTTTAGGTAGTTTAGGAGGTTAGGGTAGGGTTAGGGTTGGGTTGGGTTGGGTTAGGTTGGTTAGGTTAGAGGTTAGGGTTAGGTTGTTAGGGTTAGGGTTAGGGTTAGGGTTAGGGTTAGGTTAGGGTTAGGGATTAGGTTGGTTAGGTAGGGTTAGGTTTAGGTTAGGGTATAGGGTTAGGGTTAGGTAGTTAGGGTTAGGGTTAGGTTAGGTTAGGTTAGGGTTGGGTTAGGGTTAGGGTTAGGGTTGTAGGTTAGTTAGGGTTAGGTAGGTTAGGGTAGGGTTAGGTTGGTTAGGTTAGGTTAGGGTTAGGGTTAGGTTTAGGTTAGGTTAGGGTTAGGGTATAGGTTAGGATAAGATTAGGTTGTAGGGTTAGGGTTAGGTTGCGTTGCGGTTAGGGTATAGGTTAGGGTTAGGGTTAGGGTTAGGTGTTAGGGTTAGGGTTAGGGTTAGGTTAGTTTAGGTTAGGGTTAGGGTTAGGTTAGGTTAGGGTTAGGTTAGGGTTAGTTGGTAGGTTAGGTTAGGTTTGGTAGTGGTAGGGTTAGGGTTAGGGTTAGGGTTAGGTTGGGTTAGGGGTTAGGGTTAGGGTTAGGGTTAGGGTTAAGTGTTAGGTTAGTTAGGTGGGTTGGTTAGGGTCGGGTTAGGGTTAGGGTTAGGTTAGGTTAGGGTTAGGTAGTAGGGTTATAGGTTAGGGTTAGGGTAGGGTTAGAGGTTGGGTATAGGTTGGAGTTAGGGTTAGGGTTAGGGTAGTGTGTTAGGGTTAGGGTTAGGTTAGGGTTAGGGTTAGGTTAGGGTTAGGTTAGGTAGTTTAGGGTTAGGTTAGGTTAGGTTAGTAGGTTAGTGGTTAGGTTGGGTTTGGTTAGGGTGGGTTAGGGTTAGGGTGGGTTAGAGTCAGTAGGGTTAAGGTTTGGTAAGGGTTTAGGTTAGGTTGGTTAGGGTTAGAGGTTAGGGTTGGGTTTAGAGTTGTTAGGGTTAGGTTAGGTTGAGGGTAGGGTTGGTTAGGTTAGGTTAGGGTAGGTGGGTCTGGTAAGGTTACGGTTAGGGTGGGTTAGGGTTAGGGTTAGGGTTAGGTTAGGTTAGGGTTAGGTTAGGGTTAGGGTTTGGGTTAGGGTTAGGTTAGGGTTAGGGTTAGGGTTGGGTTAGGG
>JAWVWN010002787.1:75000-82500 GCA_037367305.1 Phrynocephalus vlangalii | reverse complement strand
CGGTTCAGGTTAGGGTTAGGGTTAGGGTTCGGGTTCGGGTTAGGGTTAGGGTTAGGCTTAGGTTTAGGCTTAGGCTTAGGGTTAGGTTTAGGTTTAGGGTTAGGGATAGGGTTAGGGTTAGGGTTACGGTTAGGGTTAGGGTTACGGTTAGGTTTAGGATTACGGTTAGGGTTTGGGCTACTGCTAGGCCAAGGCCTATGGCGAGGTATAGGGCTAGGACTAGGGATAAGGTTAGGGTTAGGGCTAGGGCTTGGGTTACGGTTAGTGTTAGGGTTCGGGTTCGGGTTCGGGTTCGGGTTCGGGTTCGGTTTCGTGTTAGGGTTAAGTTTAGGGTTAGGGTTAGGGTTAGGATTAGGGTTAGTCTTAGTCTTAGTCTTAGTCTTAATCTTATGGTTAGGGTTAGGGTAAGGGTTAGGGTTAGGGTCAGGGTTAGGGTTAGGGTCAGGGTTAGATTTAGGGTTAGGGTTGGGGTTAGGGTTAGGGTTAGGGTTTGGGTTCGGGTCAGGGTTAGGGTTACGGTTCAGGTTAGGGTTAGGGTTAGGATTCGGGTTAGGGTTAGGGTTAGGTTTAGGTTCAGGGTTAGGGTTACGGTTCAGGCTTAGGTTTAGGCTTAGGCTTAGGGTTAGGGTTAGGGTTAGGGTTAGGGTTAGGGTTAGGGTTAGGGTTAGGGTTAGGGTTAGGGTTAGGGTTAGGGTTAGGGTTAGGGTTAGGGTTAGGGTTAGGGTTAGGGTTCGGGTAACTGCTAGGCAAAGGCCTATGGCGAGGTCAAGGGCTAGGGGTAGGGCTACGGTTACGGTTACGGCTAGGGATAGGGTTTGGGTTAGGATTAGTCTTAGTCTTAGGCTTAAACTTAGACTTCGGGTTAGGGTTAGGGTTAGGGTTAGGGTTAGGGTTAGGGTTAGGGTTAGGGTTAGGGTTAGGGTTAGGGTTCGGGTTCGGGTTCGGGTTACTGCTAGGCAAAGGCCTATGGCGAGGTCAAGGGCTAGGGCTAGGTCTAGGGTTAGGGTTACGACTAGGGTTAGGGTTAGGGTTAGGGTTAGGGTTAGGTTTAAGGTTAGTCTTAGTCTTAGGCTTAAACTTCGACTTCGAGTTAGGGTTAGGGTTAGGGTTAGAGTTAGGGTTAGGGATAGGGTTAGGGTTAGGGTTAGGGTTAGGGTTAGGGTTAGGGTTAGGGCTAGGGTTAGGGTTAGGGTTAGGGTTAGGGTTACGGTTGGGGCTAGGGTTAGGGTTAGGTTTAGGGTTTGGGTTAGGGTTAGGGAAATGGTTAGGGTTAGGGTTAGGGTTAGGATTAGGATTTGGGTTAGGGTTAGGGTTAGGGTTAGGGGTAGGGGTAGGGCAATTGCTACTGCTAGGCCAAGGCAGATGACGAGATCTAGGGCTAGGGGTAGGGTTAGGGTTTGGGTTAGGGTTAGAATTAGGGTTAGGGTAAGGATTAGGGCTACGGTTACGGTTAGAGTTATGGTTAGGGTTAGGGTTAGGGTTTCGGTTAGGGTTAGGTTTAGGATTAGGGTTAGGGTTAGGGTTACGGTTAGGGATAGGGTTAGGATTAGGGTTACGGTTCGGGTTAGGGTTAAGGTTAGGGTTTGGGCGACTGCTAGGCCAAGGCCTATGGCGAGGTCTACGGCTAGGGCTGGGGCTAGGGTTCGGGTTAGGGCTAGTGTTAGGTTTAGTGTTAGGTTTAGTGTTAGGGTTAGAGTTAGGTTTAAGGTTAGGGTTAGGATTATGGTTATGGTTATGGTTAGTTTTAGCCTTAGGCTTAGTCTTAGGGTTATGGTTAGGGGATGCGTTCGGGTTAGGGTTAGGGTTAGGGTTAGAGTTAGTGTTACGGTTAGGGTTGGGGCTAGGGTTAGGGTTGGGGTTAGGGTTCAGGTTAGGGTTAGGTTTAGGGTTAGGGTTAGGGTTAGGGTTAGGGTTACGATTACGTTTAGGGTTGTGGTTAGGGTTAGAGCTACTGCAAGGCCCAGGCCTATGGCGAGGTCTAGGGCTAGGGAGAGGGCAAGAGTTTGGGGTTTGGGTTAGGGTTTTTGTTAGGCTTAGGGATAGGTTTAGGGTAAGGGTTAGGGTTAGGGTTAGGGTTAGGGTTTGGGTTCGGGTTAGGGTTAGGTTTAGGGTTAGGGTTTGGGCTCGGGTTAGGGTCAGGGTTAGGGTTAGGGTTAGGTTTAGGTATAGGTTTAGGTTAGGGCTAGGGTTAGGGTTAGGGTTAGGGTTAGGGTTAGGGATAGGGTTAGAGTTAGGGTCACGGTTAGGGTTAGGGTTAGGGTTAAGGTTAGGTTTAGGGATAGGCTTAGTCTTAGTCTTAGTCTTAGGCTTAGATTTAGGCTTAGTTTTAGGCTTAGGCTTAGGGTTAGGTTTAGGGTTAGGTTTGGGGCTAAGGTTAGGTTTAGGGATCAGAGTTAGGGTTTGGGTTAGGGTTAGGGTTAGGGTTAGGGTTAGGGTTAGGGTTAGGGTTAGGGTTAGTCTTAGTCTTAGGGTTAGGGTTACGGTTAGGATTAGGTTTAGGTTTATGGTTAGGTTTAGGCTTAGTTTTAGGCTTAGGCTTATGCTTAGGCTTAGGCATAGGTTTAGGGTTAGGGTTAGGGTTAGGGTTAGGGTTAGGTTCAGGGTTAGGGTTAGGGTTAGTGTGAGGGTTAGGGTTAGGGTTAGGGTTAGGGTTAGGGTTAGGGTTAGGGTGAGGGTGAGGGTTAGGGTTAGGGTTATGACTACTGGTAGGCCAAGGCCTATGGCGAGGTCTACGGCTAGGGCTGGGGCTAGGGTTAGGGTTTGGGCTAGGGATAGGTTTAGGATTAGGTTTAGGGTTAGGTTTAGGGTTAGCTTTAGGGTTAAGGTTAGGGTTAGGGTTAGGGTTAGGGTTAGGGTTAGGGTTAGGGTTAGGGTTAGGGTTAGGGTTAGGGTTAGGGTTAGGGTTAGGGTTAGGGTAAGGGTTAGGGTTAGGGTTAGTGTAAGGGTTAGGGTTAGGGTTAGGGTTAGGGTTAGGGTTAGGGTTAGGGTTAGGGTTAGGGTTAGGGTTATGGGTTAGGGTTAGGGTTAGGGTTAGGGTTAGGGTTAGGGTTAGGGTTAGGGTTAGGGTTAGGGTTAGGGTGTAGGTTAGGGTGTAGGTTAGGATTAAGGTTAGGTTTAGGATTACGGTTAGGGTTAGGGTTAGGGTTAGGGTTAGGGTTAGGGTTAGGATTAGGGTTAGGGTTAGGGTTGGGGCTAGGGTTGGGCTTAGGGTTAGGGTTAGGTTTAGGGTTAGGGAAAGGGTTAGGGTTAGGGTTATGGTTAGGGTTAGGATTAGGGTTAGTGTTAGGGTTAGGGTTAGGGTTAGGGATAGGGCAATTGCTACTGCTAGGCCAATGCCGATGGCGAGATCTAGGGCTAGGGCTAGGGTTAGGGTTAGGGTTAGGGTAAGGGTTAGGGTTAGGTTTAGGGCTAGGGTTGCAGTTAGGATTATGGTTAGGGTTGGGTTAGGGATAGGGTTAGGGTTAGGGTTACGGTTAGGGATAGGGATAGAATTAGGGTTATGGTTCGGGTTCGGGTTAGGGTTAGGGTTTGGGCTACTGCTAGGCCAAGGCCTATGGCGAGGTCTACGGCTAGGGCTGGGGCTAGGGTTAGGGTTAGGGCTAGGGTTAGGGTTAGGGTTAGGGTTAGGGTTAGGGTTAGGGTTAGGGTTAGGGTTAGGGTTAGGGTTAGGGTTAGGGTTAGGGTTAGGCTTAGCCTAAGGGTTATGGTTAGGCGAAGGGGAAGGTTTAGGGTTAGAGTTAGTGTTAGTATTAGTGTTACGGTTAGGGTTGGGGCTAGGGTTAGGGTTAGGGTTCAGTTTAGGGTTAGGGTTAGGGTTAGGGTTAGGGTTACGATTAGGGATAGGGTTACGGTTAGGGTTAGGGCTACTGCAAGGCCAAGGCCTATGGCGAGGTCTAGGGCTAGGGCTAGGGCAAGAGTTTGGGATTTGGGTTAGGGTTTGGGTTAGGCATAGGGATATGTTTAGAGTAAGGGTTAGGGTTAGGGTTAGGGTTAGGGTTAGCGTTAGGGTTAGGGTTAGCGTTAGGGTACGGGCTCGGGTTAGGGTCAGGGTTAGGGTTATGTTTAGGTTTAGGTTTAGTGTTAGGGTTAGGGTTAGGGTTAGGGTTAGGGTTAGGGTTAGGGTTAGGGTTACGGTTAGGGTTAGGGTTAGGGTTAGGTTTAGGTTTACGGTTAGGGTTTGGGCTACTGCTAGGCCAAGGCCTATGGCGAGGTATAGGGCAAGGGCTAGGGATAAGGTTAGGGTTAGGGCTAGGGCTAGGGTTACGGTTAGTGTTAGGGTTCGGGTTCGGGTTCGGGTTCGGGTTCGGTTTCGGGTTAGGGTTAAGTTTAGGGTTAGGGTTAGGGTTAGGATTAGGGTTAGGCTTAGTCTTAGTCTTAGTCTTAATCTTATGGTGAGGGTTAGGGTAAGGGTTAGGGTTAGGGTTAGGGTTAGGGTCAGGGTTAGGGTTAGGGTTAGGGTTAGATTTAGGGTTAGGGTTAGGGTCAGGGTTAGGGTTGAAGTTAGGGATAGGGTTAGGTTTAGGGTTAGGGTTAGTGTGAGGTTTGGGTTAATTTTAGGGTTAGGGTTATGGTTAGGGTTAGGGTTAGGGTTAGGGTTCAGGTTAGGATTAGGGTTAGGGTTAGGGGTAGGGTTCGGGTTACTGCTAGGCAAAGGCCTATGGCGAGGTCAAGGGCTAGGGGTAGGGCTAGGGTTAGGGTTACGGCTAGTGTTAGGGTTAGGGTTAGGGTTAGGTTTAGGTTTAGGGTTAGTCTTAGTCTTAGGCTTAAACTTAGACTTCGGGTTAGGGTTAGGGTTACGGTTAGGGTTAGGGTTACGTTTAGGTTTAGGTTTACGGTTAGGGTTTGGGCTACTGCTAGGCCAAGGCCTATGGCGAGGTATAGGGCTAGGGCTAGGTATAAGGTTAGGGCTAGGGCTAGGGCTTGGGTTACGGTTAGTGTTAGGGTTCGGGTTCGGGTTCGGGTTCGGGTTCGGGTTAGGGTTAGGTTTAAGGTTAGGGTTAGGGTTAGGATTAGGGTTAGGTTTAGGCTTAGTTTTAGTCTTAGTCTTATGGTTAGGGTTAGAGTAAGGATTAGGGTTAGGGTTAGGGTTAGGGTCAGGGTTAGGGTTAGGGTTAGGGTTAGATTTAGGGTTAGGGTTAGGGTCAGGGTTCGGGTTAAAGTTAGGGATAGGGTTAGGTTTAGGGTTAGGGTTAGGGTTAGGGTTAGGGTTAGGCTTAGCCTTAGGGTTAGGGTTAGGGTTAGGGTTAGGCTTAGGCTTAGGCTGAGTCTAAGTCTTAGGGTTAGGGTTAGGGTTAGGGTTAGGGTTAGGGTTGGGGTTAGGGTTAGGGTGAGGGTTTGGGTTCGGGTCAGGGTTAGGGTTACGGTTCAGGTTAGGGTTAGGGTTAGGGTTCGGGTTAGGGTTAGGATTAGGGTTAGGGTTAGGGTTTGGGTTCGGGTCAGGGTTAGGGTTACGGTTCAGGTTAGGGTTAGGGTTAGGGTTCGGGTTCGGGTTAGGGTTAGGCTTAGGCTTAGGTTTAGGCTTAGGCTTAGGGTTAGGTTTAGGGTTAGGGTTAGGGATAGGGTTAGGGTTAGGGTTACGGTTAGGGTTAGGGTTACGGTTAGGTTTAGGATTACGGTTAGGGTTTGGGCTACTGCTAGGCCAAGGCCTATGGCGAGGTATAGGGCTAGGACTAGGGATAAGGTTAGGGTTAGGGCTAGGGCTTGGGTTACGGTTAGTGTTAGGGTTCGGGTTCGGGTTCGGGTTCGGGTTCGGGTTCGGTTTCGTGTTAGGGTTAAGTTTAGGGTTAGGGTTAGGGTTAGGATTAGGGTTAGGCTTAGTCTTAGTCTTAGTCTTAATCTTATGGTTAGGGTTAGGGTAAGGGTTAGGGTTAGGGTTAGGGTTAGGGTTAGGGTCAGGGTTAGGGTTAGGGTCAGGGTTAGATTTAGGGTTAGGGTTGGGGTTAGGGTTAGGGTTAGGGTTTGGGTTCGGGTCAGGGTTAGGGTTACGGTTCAGGTTAGGGTTAGGGTTAGGGTTCGGGTTAGGGTTTGGGTTAGGTTTAGGTTCAGGGTTAGGGTTACGGTTCAGGCTTAGGTTTAGGCTTAGGGTTAGGGTTAGGGTTAGGGTTAGGGTTAGGGTTAGGGTTAGGGTTAGGGTTAGGGTTAGGGTTAGGGTTAGGGTTAGGGTTAGGGTTAGGGTTAGGGTTA
The DNA here is from genome assembly GCA_037367305.1 of Phrynocephalus vlangalii. Lineage (NCBI taxonomy): Eukaryota > Metazoa > Chordata > Lepidosauria > Squamata > Agamidae > Phrynocephalus > Phrynocephalus vlangalii. Next base: position 76,317 of record JAWVWN010002787.1, on the reverse strand, counting down.
GGGTTAGGGTTAGGGTTAGGGTTACGGTTAGGGATAGGGATAGGATTAGGGTTACGGTTTGGGTTAGGGTTAGGGTTAGGGTTTGGGCTACTGCTAGGCCAAGGCCTACGGCGAGGTCTACGGCTAGGGCTGGGGCTAGGGTTAGGGTTAGGGCTAGAGTTGGGTTTAGGGTTAGGGTTAGGGTTAGGGTTAGAGTTAGGTTTAAGGTTAGGGTTAGGATTATGGTTATGGTTATGGTTAGTTTTAGCCTTAGGCTTAGTCTTAGGGTTATGGTTAGGGGATGCGTTCGGGTTAGGGTTAGGGTTAGGGTTAGAGTTAGTGTTACGGTTAGGGTTGGGGCTAGGGTTAGGGTTGGGGTTAGGGTTCAGGTTAGGGTTAGGTTTAGGGTTAGGGTTAGGGTTAGGGTTAGGGTTACGATTACGTTTAGGGTTGTGGTTAGGGTTAGAGCTACTGCAAGGCCCAGGCCTATGGCGAGGTCTAGGGCTAGGGAGAGGGCAAGAGTTTGGGGTTTGGGTTAGGGTTTTTGTTAGGCTTAGGGATAGGTTTAGGGTAAGGGTTAGGGTTAGGGTTAGGGTTAGGGTTTGGGTTCGGGTTAGGGTTAGGTTTAGGGTTAGGGTTTGGGCTCGGGTTAGGGTCAGGGTTAGGGTTAGGGTTAGGTTTAGGTATAGGTTTAGGTTAGGGTTAGGGTTAGGGTTAGGGTTAGGGTTAGGGTTAGGTTTTGGGTTAGGCTTAGAGTTAGTGTTAGGGTTCGGGTTAGGGTTAAGGTTAGGGTTAGGGATAGGCTTAGGCTTAGGCTTAGACTTAGGCTTAGGTTTAGTCTTAGGTTTAGGCTTAGGCTTAGGTTTAGGGTTAGGGTTAGGGTCAGGGTTAGGGTTGGGGCTTAGGTTAGGTTTAGGGATCAGGGTTAGGGTTTGGGTTAGGGTTAGGGTTAGCGTTAGGGTTAGGGTTAGTGTTCGGGTTAGGGTTAGTCTTAGTCTTAGGGTTAGGGTTACGGTTAGGATTAGGTTTAGGTTTATGGTTAGGTTTAGGCTTAGTTTTAGGCTTAGGCTTATGCTTAGGCTTAGGCATAGGTTTAGGGTTAGGGTTAGGGTTAGGGTTAGGGTTAGGTTCAGGGTTAGGGTTAGGGTTAGTGTGAGGGTTAGGGTTAGGGTTAGGGTTAGGGTTAGGGTTAGGGTTAGGGTTAGGGTGAGGGTGAGGGTTAGGGTTAGGGTTATGACTACTGGTAGGCCAAGGCCTATGGCGAGGTCTACGGCTAGGGCTGGGGCTAGGGTTAGGGTTTGGGCTAGGGATAGGTTTAGGATTAGGTTTAGGGTTAGG
>JAWVWN010002787.1:30000-60000 GCA_037367305.1 Phrynocephalus vlangalii | reverse complement strand
GTTAGGGTTAGGGTTAGTGTTAGGGTTAGGGTTAGGGTTAGGGTTAGGGTTAGGGTTAGGGTTAGGGTTAGGGTTAGGATTAGGGTTAGGGTAAGGGTTAGGGTTAGGGTTAGTGTAAGGGTTAGGATTAGGGTTAGGGTTAGGGTTAGGGTTAGGATTAGGGTTAGGGTTAGGGTTAGGGTTAACGGTAGGGGAAGGGTTAGGGTTAGGGTTAGGGTTAGGGTTAGGGTTAGGGTTAGGGTTAGGGTTAGGGTGTAGGTTAGGGTGTAGGTTAGGATTAATGTTAGGGTTAGGATTACGGTTAGGGTTAGGGTTAGGGTTAGGGTTAGGGTTAGGGTTAGAGTTAGGGTTAGGGTTAGGGTTAGGGTTAGGGTTAGGGTTAGGGTTGGGGCTAGGGTTGGGGTTAGGGTTAGGGTTAGGGTTAGGGTTAGGGAAAGGGTTAGGGTTAGGGTTATGGTTAGGGTTAGGATTAGGGTTAGTGTTAGGGTTAGGGTTAGGGTTAGGGATAGGGCAATTGCTACTGCTAGGCCAAGGCCGATGGCGAGATCTAGGGCTAGGGCTAGGGTTAGGGTTAGGGTTAGGGTTAGGGTTAGGGTTAGGGTTAGGGTTAGGGTTAGGGCTAGGGTTGCAATTAGGGTTATGGTTAGGGTTGGGTTAGGGTTAGAGATAGGGTTAGGGTTACGGTTAGGGATTGGGATAGTATTAGGGTTACGGTTTGGGTTAGGGTTAGGGTTAGGGTTTGGGCTACTGCTAGGCCAAGGCCTATGGCGAGGTCTACGGCTAGGGCTGGGGCTAGGGTTAGGGTTAGGGCTAGGGTTAGGTTTAGGTTTAGGGTTAGGGTTAGGGTTAGGGTTAGGGTTAGGGTTAGGGTTAGGGTTAGGGTTAGGGTTAGGGTTAGGCTTAGCCTTAGGGTTATGGTTAGGGGAAGGGTTCGGGTTAGGGTTAGAGTTAGTGTTAGTGTTAGTGTTACGGTTAGGGTTGGGGCTAGGGTTAGGGTTAGGGTTCAGGTTAGGGTTAGGGTTAGGGTTAGGGTTAGGGTTACGATTAGGGATAGGGTTACGGTTAGGGTTAGGGCTACTGCAACGCCAAGGCCTATGGCGAGGTCTAGGGCTAGGGCTAGGGCAAGAGTTTGGGATTTGGGTTAGGGTTTGGGTTAGGCATAGGGATATGTTTAGGCTAAGGGTTAGGGTTAGGGTTAGGGTTAGGGTTAGGGTTAGGGTTAGGGTTAGGGTTAGGGTTAGCGTTAGGGTACGGGTTCGGGTTAGGGTCAGGGTTAGTTTTAGGTTTAGGTTTAGGGTTAGAGTTATGGTTAGGGTTAGGGTTAGGGTTAGGGTTAGGCTTAGGCTTAGGGTTAAGGTTAGGGTTAGGGCTAGGGTTAGGTTTAGGGTTAGGGTTACGGTTACGGTTAGGGTTACGGTTCGGGTTATGGTTACGGATAGTGTTAGGGCTACTGCTATGCCAAGGCCTATGGCGAAGTCTACGTCTAGGGCTAGGGCTAGGGTTAGGGCTAGGGCTGGGGTTAGGGTTAGGGTTAGGGTTAGAGTGAGGGTTAGGGTTAGGGTTAAGGTTAGGGTTAGGGATAGGCTTAATCTTAGGCTTAGGCTTACGCTTAGGTTTAGGCTTAGGCTTAGGGATAGGGTTAGGGTTAGGGTTAGGGTTATGGGTGGGGCTAAGGTTAGGTTTAGGGATCAGGGTTAGGGTTTGGGTAAGGGTTAGGGTTAGGGTTAGGGTTAGGGTTAGGGTTAGGTTTAAGTTCATGGGTAGGCTTAGTTTTAGGCTTAGTCTTAGGCTTAGTCTTAGGCTTAGGCATAGATTTAGGGTTAGGGTTAGGGTTAGGGTTAGGGTTAGAGTTAGGTTTAGGTTTAGGGTTAGGGTTAGGGTGAGGGTTAGGTTAGGGTTAGGGTTAGGGTTAGGGTGAGGGTTAGGGTTAGGGTTATGGCTACTGGTAGGCCAAGGCCTATGGCGAGGTCTACGGGAAGGGCTGGGCCTAGGGTTAGGGTTAGGGTTAGGGTTAGGGTTAGGGTTAGGGTTAGGGTTAGGTTTGTGGTTAGGGTTAGGGTCAGGTTTAGGGTTAAATTTAGGGATAGAGTTAGGGTTAGGGTTAGGGTTAGGGTTAGGGTTAGGGTACGGTTAGGATTCGGGTTACGGTTAGGGTTTGGGCTACTGGTAGGCCAAGGCCTATGGTGAGGTATAGGGCTAGGGCCCTAAGATAAGGTTAGGGTTAGGGCTAGGGTTAGGGTTAGTGTTAGGGTTCGGGTTCGGGTTCGGGTTCGGGTTCGGGTTCGGGTTCGGGTTCGGGTTCGGGTTAGGATTAGGGTTAGGCTTAGTCTTAGTCAGTCTTAGCCTTATGGTTAGGGTTAGGGTTAGGGTTAGGGTTAGGGTTAGGGTTAGGGTTAGGGTTAGGGTTAGGGTTAGGGCCAGGTTTAGGGTTAAAGTTAGGGATAGGGTTAGGGTTAGGGTTAGGGTTAGGGTTAGGGTGAGGTTTGGGTTAAGGTTAGGGTTAGGGATAGGGTTAGGGTTAGGGATAGGGTTAGGGTTAGGGTTAGGGTTAGGGTATGGGGTAAGGTTAGGTTAGGGTCAGGTTAGGGTTGGGTAAGGTTAGGGTTAGGGTTAGGGTAGGGTTAGGGTTGGGTTGGGTTAGGGTTAGGGTTAGGGTTAGGTTAGGTTTAGGGTTAGGGTTAGTTAGTTGGGTAGGGTTGGTGTTAGGCTTCTTTGGTTAGGGTTAGTTAGGTTAGGTTAGGGTTAGGGTTAGGGTTAGGGTTGGGTTAGGTTAGGGTTAGGTTAGGTTAGGTTTAGGGTTAGGTTAGGGTAGGGTTGGTTAGGTGGGGTTAGGTTAGGGTTAGGTTAGGGTTAGGGTTATGGCTACTGGTAGCCAAGGCCTATGGCGAGTTCAGGGCTGGGTAGGGTTAGGGTTAGGGTAGGGTTAGGTTAGGGTTAGGGTTAGTGTTAGGGTTAGGGTTAGGGTTAGGGTTAGGGTTAGGGTTAGGTTAGGGTAGGGTTAGGTTGGTTAGGTTAGGGTTAGGGTTAGGGTTAGGGTTAGGTTAGGGTAGGTTAGGTTTAGGTAGGGTTAGGGTTTAGGGTTAGGTTAGGTTAGGGTTAGGGTTAGGTTGGTTAGGGTTAGGGTTAGGGTTAGGGTTAGGGTTAGGTTAGGGTTAGGGTTAGGGTTAGGTTAGGGTAACAGAAAGAAGGATCATGTCACGTGTTTGTCCTGTTTCAGTATAAACAAAATAATATGATATGTATGGGACATCAAGTGTTTCTAAAATTTAATAAGCTGTCTCTTTAAGAAATATAAAACCCAACCCGAACCCTAACACTAACCAACCCGAACCCAACCCTAACCATCCAAACCCCAAAATCCGAACCCAAACCTGACCCAAACCTGAAACCGAAACCGAACCTAAAAAGGAACCCTTACACTAACCACGAACCAGAACCCTAACCCCTAACTTTAACCCTTTAACGCAAAACACTACCCTGAACCTAAACCGAACCAAACCCAAACCAACCCCAAACCCAAACCCAACCAAACCCAAACCCTGAACCCGAACATGAACCTGAATCCTAACCCAAATCCTAAAAGTAACCCTAAAGCGAACACTACCCCAACCTGAACCCGAACACTAACCAGAACCAAAACCCAAACCCAAACCCAAACCTAACCCAAACCGTAACCGTAAACCCTAACACAAACACGAACCCGAACCCGAAAACGAACCCAAACCAAACGAAAAATCCAAACTCACCCCGAACCAAACCAGAACCAGAAACAAAAAAAACCCCAAAACCCAAACCAAACTAGAACCAAACTAAAAAACCCTAATCTTAACCCAAATCCTAACTCGAACCCGGACCCGGACCCTAACGCTAACCCTAAACTAAACCCAACCCCAAGCTCAAACCCAAACCTGAACCGAACCCGAACCCAAACCCTAAACCCAAACCCGAATCCAACCTTAAAACCCAACCCCTAAAACTCGAACCTGAACCCGAACCCGAAACCAAACCCAAACCCTTTTAATATAAATAATCTGAAAAGTTCAGCATTTCCACAAACAATTTGTATTTACTTATATTTCTTATAGATAAAGCTTATTAATTACAGACACACTTGATGTCCATATTTCTCTCATCATGCTTTTGACAAAAAATGCCTTTTACTTAAAACTACTTGTCTTCTACATGTTATATTCCTTATATTGAATGCTTAGAAAAAATCATTATACCATTACATTTGTAGTCTACTTATATTTCTCATAGAGATAGGGATAGCTCATTAACTACTGAATCATGAAACAAGACACACACTGAGATCCATCCTGCTCTGTTGAACTTACTTCCACACAAATCTTTTTTAGTATTAACAGAAACCAGAATAAATTCTTTTTTTTCTACTTGTCATGGTTCTATTAAACAAAGCTTTTGAGAAGTAGACAAATTAGATGCATTCTTTTGCTTAACTTTTCATATACTTTATATACAAAGATTTTTTTTAAAATATTCTTCAAAAACAACCCAAAAATAAAAATTACAAGACAAGGTTTTTTTCTACGGTATATTCTGTTAAAAACATTTTGTATATAAGGAATATTTAGGTTAAGACAAGGATTTTTCTGGGCTATATGTGATCCAAAACCATTGAATATGAAGAACATGATAAGGAGAGCCGAATGATGCACTTAGTATGTATATAGTTTAAAAAGTTTAAAAAAAGAGATGCTAAGCGTGTTTGTTGTATTAAACCAAAAACCCTTTGTTTGTAAGGAATTTTGTTAAGTTCAGCAGAACTATGCATTTTGTTCTGGTGTATGTGAAGTTAAAAATCATTTTTATATACGAATCTGAAAAGTTCAGAAGTTCCACAACCAATTTGTAGTCTAGTATTTTCTTATACAGAAAGCTTATCCACAAATTGTTTGTGGAACTGCTGAAATTTTCATAACAAATGGATGCATATAATTTGTCAACTGCTCAAAAGCTTTGTTTAATAGAATTATGAAAATAAAAAAAAGAATTGATTCTGCTTTCTGTAATGTTAGTTTTTTTTGTAAAATGTAAGTTGAACAGAGAAGAAGGATGCATGTCCACGGGGTGTTCCTGTTTCAGTATAAGGACAAAAAATATGATATGTAAAAGGACAAGTGTTTCTATAAATTTAAAAAGCTGTCCTTAAGAAATAAAAACCCAAAAACCCAACACCCTAACCTAACACTAAAACCCCAACCCAAACCCAAATCCAAACCCTAACCTAACCCAAACCCAAAACCGAAACCAACCTGAAAAGGAACCCAACACTAACCCAACCAAACCCTAATCCTAACTTTAATCCTAACGCGAACACACCCTAACCTGGGAAACCCGAACCAGAACCCCAACCCCAACCCCAAACCCCCCAAAACCCAAAACCCAAAACCCAACATGAACCCGAACATGAACCTGAACCTAACCCTAATCCTAAAGTAACCCTAAAGCGAACACTACCCCGAACCTGAACCCAACACTAACCAAACCCAAACCCAAACCCAAACCCCAAACCTAACCCTAACCGTAAACCGTAACCCTAACACAAACAACGAACCCGCCCAAAACGAACCCAAACCAAACGCAAATCCAAACTCAAACCCGAACCAGAAACAAAACCGAAAACAAAAAAAACCCAAACCCAAACCAGAACTAGAACCAAAACTCAAACCCTAATCTTAACCCAAATCCTAACTCGAACCCGGACCCGGACCCTAACCTAACCCTAAACAAACCCAAACCCAAGCTCAAAACCCAAACCTAACCCGAACCCAACCCTAACCCTACCCCAACCCCGAATCCTAAACCTTAACACGCGAACCTGAACCCCGAACCTGAACCCGAAACCGAAAACCCAAAACCCAAACCCTTTTAATATAAAAAATCTGAAAAGTTCAGCAGTTCCACAAACAATTTGTAGTTTACTTATATTTCTTATAGATAAAGCTTATTATTACAGACACACTTGATGTCCATGATTTCTCTCATCATGCTTTTGACAAAAAATGCCTTTTACTTAAACTACTTGTCTTCTAAAATTTTTATATTCCTTTATTTTGAATGCTTAGAAAAAAAATCATTATACCTTTACATTTTGTAGTCAAATTATATTTCTCAAAGAAAGGGGATAGCTAAATTAACTAAAATGAATCATGAAACAAGACAACACGTGAGATCCATCCTGCCTGTTAACTACTTCCACACAAATTTTTTTAAGATTACAGAAACCAGAATCAATTTCTTGTTTTCTACTTGTCATGGTTCTATTAAACAAAGCTTTTGAGAAGTAGACAAATTAGATGCATTCTTTTGCTTAATTTTCATATACTTTATAACAAAGATTTTTAAAAATTTCTTCAGAACACTCAATATAAAAATTACAAGACAAAGGTGTTTCTACGGTATATTCTGTTAAAAACATTTTGTATATAAGGAATATGTTAGGTTGAAGACAAGGAGTTTTTCTGGGCAAATATGGATGCAAAAACCCATTGAATATGAAGAACATGATAAGGGGGCCGAATGATGCACTTAGTATGTATATAGCAAAAAAATTTTTATAAAAAGATCCAAGCGTGTTGTTGTATGTAAACCAAAAACCCTTTGTTTGTAAGGAATTTGTTAAGTTCAGCAGAACTATGCATTTTGTTCTGGGAAATGTGAAGTTAAAATCATTTTTATATACAGAATCTGAAAAGTTCAGCAGTTCCACAACCAATTTGTAGTCTACGTATATTTCTTATACAGAAAGCTTATACCACAAATTGTTTGTGGAACTGCTGAAATTTTTTATAAGCAAATGGATGCATATAATTTGTCAACTGCTCAAAAGCTTTGTTTAATAGAATTATGAGAAATAGATAACAAGAATTGATTCTGCTTTCTGTAATGTTAAAAAGTTTTGTGTAGATGTAAGTTGAACAGAGAAGAAGGATGCATGTCACGTGTGTGTCCTGTTTCAGTAAAAGGAAAAAATAATATGATGTATAGGACCAAATGTTTCATAATTAATAAGCTGTCTCTTTAAGAAATTTAAAAACCCAAACCCAAACCCTAACACTAACACTAACCCGAACCCGAACCCAAATCCAAACCCTAACCTAACCCAAAACCCAAACCGAAACCCGAACCTGAAGGAAACCCCAACACTAACCCAACCCAGAACCCTAATCCTAATTTAATCCTAACGCGAACACTACCCTGAACCTGAACCGACCAGAACCCAAACCCAAACCCCCAAAACCCCAAAACCAAACCGAAATGAACCCGAATCCTAACCCTAATCCTAAAGTGAACCCAAAAGGCGAACACTTCCCCCAACGTGAACCCGAACACTCAAAGAGAACCCCAAACCAAACCCAAACCCCCAAAACCTAACCCTAACACTAACCGTAAACCCTAACACGAACAAGAAAACCCCAACCAAAAACAAACCAAACCCAAACGTAAATCCCAAACCCTAACCTGAAACCGAACATGAACCTAATCCTAAACCCTAATCCTAAAGTGAACCCAAAACGAACACACCCCGAACGTGAACCCAAACACCAAGAGAACCCAAACCCCAAACCCCAAACCCAAAACCTAAAACCCCCAACACAACCGTAAACCCCCAACACAAACAAGAACCCGAACCTGAAAACAAACCCAAACCCAAACGAAATCCAAACCCCAAACCCGAACCAAACCCCGAACCAGAAAACAAAACCAGAAAACCCAAACCCAAACCAGAACTAGAACCAGAACCCAAACCCTAACCTTAACCCAAATCAAACTCGAACCCGGGCCCGACCCTAACCCAACCCTAAACCAAATCCGAACCCAAACCCAAACCTGAACCCGAACCCGAACCGAACCCGAACCCAAACCCGAATCCCACCTTAAAACGCGAACCTGAACTCAAACCTGAACCCGAAACCGAAACCAAACCCAAAACCCTTTTAATATAAATAATCTGAAATTTTAGCAGTTTCCACAAACAATTTGTAGTTTACTTATATTTTTATAATAAAGCCTTATTAATTACAGACACACTTGATGTTTCCATGATTTCTCTCATCATGCTTTTTACAAAAAATGCCTTTTACTTAAACTACTTGTCTTCTACATGTTTTTATTCCTTATTTGAATGCTTAGAAAGAAATCATTAATACCATTACATTTGTAGTCTACTTTTATTTTCTCATAGACATAGGATAGCTCATTAACTACATGAATCATGAAACAAGACACACACGTGAGATGCATCCTGCTCTGTTGAACTACTTCCACACAAATCTTTTTTAAGATTACAGAAACCAGAATCAATTCTTGTTTTCTACTTTTCATGGTTCTATTAAACAAAGCTTTTGAAGTAGACAAATTAGATGCATCTTTTGCTTTTAAATTTTCATATACTTTAATATACAAAGATTTTTAAAATATTCTTCTGAACTCCAATATAAAATTTTCAATACAAGGTGTTTCTACGGTATAATCTGTTAAAAACATTTTGTATATAAGGAATATGTTAGGTTGAAGACAAGAGTTTTTCTGGGCTATATGTGATTTCCAAAAACCATTGAATATGAAGAACATGATAAGGAGTGCCGAATGATGCACTTAGTATATATATAGCTAAAAGTTTATAAAAGAGATCCTAAGCGTGTTTGTTTGTATCTAAACCAAAAAACCCCTTTTTTTTGTAAGGAATTTGTTAGTTCAGCAGAACTATGCATTCTGTTCTGGTATATTGAAGTTAAAATCCTTTTTATATACAGAATCTGAAAAATTCAGCAGTTCCACAACCAATTTGTAGTCTACTTACATTTCTTATAGAAAAAAGATTATTCCACAAATTGTTTGTGGATCTGCTGAAATTTTCATAAGCAAATGGATGCATATAATTTGTCAACTGCTCAAAAGCTTTGTTTAATAGAATTTTGAGAAATAGATAACAAGAATTGATTCTGCTTTCTGTAATGTTAAAAAGTTTTGTGTGGAAGTAAGTTGAACAGAGAAGAAGGATGCATGTCACGTGTTTGTCCTGTTTCAGTATGACAAAATAATATGTTATGTATAGGACATCAAGTGTTTCTATAATTAATAAGCTGTCTCTTTAAGAAATATAAAACCCGAACCCGAACCCTAACACTAACCCGAACCCGAACCCTAACCCTAATCCGAACCCAAATCCGAACCCTAACCTGAACCCAAACCTGAAACCGAAACCGAACCTGAAAAGGAACCCTTACACTAACACGAACCAGAACCCTAATCCTAACTTTAATCCTAACGCGAACACTACCCTGAACCTGAACCTGAACCAGAACCCAAACCCAACCCCAAACCCAAACCCAAACCCAAACCCGAACATGAACCCGAACATGAACCTGAATCCTAACCCTAATCCTAAAGTGAACCCTAAAGCGAACACTACCCCGAACCTGAACCCGAACACTAACCAGAACCCAAACCCAAACCCAAACCCAAAACCTAACCCTAACCGTAACCGTAACCCTAACACAAACACGAACCCGAACCCGAAAACGAACCCAAACGCAAACGCAAATCCAAACTCAATCCCGAACCAGAACCAGAACCAGAAACAAAAAAGAACCCAAACCCAAACCAGAACTAGAACCAGAACTCAAACCCTAATCTTAACCCAAATCCTAACTCGAACCCGGACCCGGACCCTAACGCTAACCCTAAACTAAACCCGAACCCAAGCTCAAACCCAAACCTGAACCCGAACCCGAACCCTAACCCTAAACCCAAACCCAATCCAACCTTAAAACGCGAACCTGAACTCGAACCTGAACAAGAAACCGAAACCAAAACCAAACCTTTTAAATATAAATAATCTGAAAAGTTCGCAGTTCCACAAACAATTTGTAGTTTACTTATATTTCTTAAGATAAAACTTATTAATTACAGACACACTTGATGGTCCATGATTTCTCTCATCATGCCTTTGACAAAAAATGCCTTTTACTTAAACTACTTGTCTTCTACATGTTATATTCCTTTATATTGAATGCTTAGAAAAAATCATTATACCATTACATTTTTGTAGTCTACTTATATTTTCTCATAGAGATAGGGATAGCTCATTAACTACATGAATCATGAAACAAGACACACACGTGAGATGCATCTGCTCTGTTGAACTTACTTCCACACAAATCTTTTTAAGATTACAGAAACCAGAATCAATTCTTGTTTTCTACTTGTCATGGTTCTATTAAACAAAGCTTTTGAGAAGTAACAAATTAGATGCATTCTTTTGCTTAACTTTTCATATACTTTATATACAAAGATTTTTAAAATATTCTTCAGAAAACTCCAATATAAAAATTACAAGACAAGGTGTTTCTACGGTATATTCTGTTAAAAACATTTGTATATAAGGAATAGTTAGGTTGAAGACAAGAGTTTTTCTGGGCTATATGTGAAGCCAAAAACCATTGAATATGAAGAACATGTAAAGGAGACCGAATGATGCACTTAGTATGTATATAGCTAAAAAGTTTATAAAAGAGATAGAAAGCGTGTTTGTTGTAATGTAAACCAAAAAACCCTTGTTTGTAAGAATTTGTTAAGTTCAGCAGAACTATGCATTTTGTTCTGGTGTATGTGAAGTTAAAATCATTTTTATTACAGAATCTGAAAAGTTCAGCAGTTTCCACAACCAATTTGTAGTCTACGTATATTTCTTATACAGAAAGCTTATTCACACATTGTTTTGGAACTGCTGAAATTTTCATAAGCAAATGGATGCATATAATTTGTCAACTGCTCAAAAGCTTTTTTAATAAATTATGAGAAATAGATAACAAGAATTGATTCTGCTTCTGTAATGTTAAAAAGTTTTGTAGATGTAAGTTGAACAGAGAAGAAGGATGCATGTCACGTGTGTGTCCTGTTTCAGTATAAGGACAAAATAATATGATAGTATAGGACAATGTTTTATAATTAATAGCTGTCTCTTTAAGAAATATAAAACCCAAACCCAAACCCTAACCCTAACACTAACCCGAACCCGAACCCAAATCCAAACCCAAACCTGAAACCCAACCGAAACCGAAACCGAACCTGAAAAGGAACCCTAACACTAAACCCGAACCAGAACCCAATCTAACTTTAATCCTAACGCGAACACTACCCTGAACCTGAACCTGAACCAGAACCCAAACCCAAACCCAAACCCTAACCTGAAACCGAACATGAACCTGAATCCTAACCCTAATCCTAAAGTGAACCCTAAAGCGAACACTACCCCGAACGTGAACCCGAACACTCAAGAGAACCCAAACCCAAACCCAAACCCAAAACCTAACCCTAACACTAACCGTAACCCTAACACGAACAAGAACCCGAACCTGAAAACAAACCCAAACCCAAACGTAAATCCAAACCCTAACCTGAAACCGAACATGAACCTGAATCCTAACCCTAATCCTAAAGTGAACCCTAAAGCGAACACTACCCCGAACGTGAACCCAAACACTCAAGAGAACCCAAACCCAAACCCAAACCCAAAACCTAACCCTAACACTAACCGTAACCCTAACACAAACAAGAACCCGAACCTGAAAACAAACCCAAACCCAAACGTAAATCCAAACTCAAACCCGAACCAGAACCAGAACCAGAAACAAAACCAGAACCCAAACTCAAACCAGAACTAGAACCAGAACCCAATCCCTAACCTTAACCCAAATCCTAACTCGAACCCGGACCCGGACCCTAACCCTAACCCTAAACCAAATCCGAACCCAAACTCAAACCCAAACCTGAACCCGAACCCGAACCCGAACCCGAACCCAAACCCGAATCCTAACCTTAAAACGCGAACCTGAACTCGAACCTGAACCCGAAACCGAAACCAAACCCAAACCCTATTAATATAAATAATCTGAAAAGTTCAGCAGTTCCACAACCAATTTGTAGTCTACTTACATTTCTTATAGAGAAAGATTATTCCACAAATTGTTTGTGGATCTGCTGAAATTTTCATAAGCAAATGGATGCATATAATTTGTCAACTGCTCAAAAGCTTTGTTTAATAGAATTATGAGAAATAGATAACAAGAATTGATTCTGCTTTCTGTAATGTTAAAAAGTTTTGTGTGGAAGTAAGTTGAACAGAGAAGAAGGATGCATGTCACGTGTTTGTCCTGTTTCAGTATGACAAAATAATATGATATGTATAGGACATCAAGTGTTTCTATAATTAATAAACTGTCTCTTTAAGAAATATAAAACCCGAACCCGAACCCTAACACTAACCCGAACCCTAACCCTAACCCTAATACGAACCCAAATCCGAACCCTAACCAGAACCCAAACCAGAAACCGAAACCGAACCTGAAAAGGAACCCTTACACTAACACGAACCAGAAACCCTAATCCTAACTTTTAATCCTAACGCGAACACTACCTGAACCTGAACCTGAACCAAACCCAAAACCCAACCCCAAACCCAAACCCAAACCCAAACCCGAACATGAAACCCGAACATGAACCTGAATCCTAACCCTAATCCTAAAGTAAAACCCTAAAAGCGAACACTACCCCGAACCTGAACCCGAACACTAACCAGAACCCAAACCCAAACCCAAACCCAAAACCTAACCTAACCGTAACCGTAAACCCTAACACAAACACGAACCCGAACCCGAAAACGAACCCAAACGCAAACGCAAATGCAAACTCAATCCCGAACCGAACCAGAACCAGAAACAAAAAAGAACCCAAACCCAAACCAGAATAGAACCAGAACTCAACCCTAATCTTAACCCAAATCCTAACTCGAACCCGAACCCGGACCCTAACGCTAACCCTAAACTAAACCCGAACCCAGCTCAAACCCAAACCTGAACCCGACCCGAACCCTAACCCTAACCCCAAACCCGAACCTAACCTTAAAACGCGAACCTGAACTCGAACCTGAACCGAAACCGAAACAAACCCAAACACATTAATATAAATAATCTGAAAAGTTCAGCAGTTCCACAAACAATTTGTAGTTTACTTATATTTCTTATAGATAAAGCTTATTAATTACAGACACACTTGATGTCCATGATTTCTCTCATCATGCTTTTGACAAAAATGCCTTTTACTTAAACTACTTGTCTTCTACATGTTAATTCCTTATATTGAATGCTTAGAAAGAAATCATTATACCATTACATTTTGTAGTCTACTTATATTTTCTCATAAAGATGGGATAGCTCATTAACTACATGAATCATGAAACAAGACACACAACTGAGATCCATCCTGCCTGTTGAACTTACTTTTCCCCACAAATCTTTTTAAGATTACAGAAACCAGAATCAATTCTTGTTTTTTTCTACTTGTCATGGTTCTATTAAACAAAGCTTTTGAGAAGTAGACAAATTAGATGCATTCTTTTGCTTAACTTTTCATATACTTTATATACAAAGATTTTTAAAATATTCTTCAGAACAACTCCAATATAAAAATTACAAAGACAAGGGTTTCTACGGTATATTCTGTTAAAACATTTTGTATATAAGGAATATGTTAGGTTTGAAGACAAGGAGTTTTTTCTGGGCTATATGTGAGCCAAAAACCATTGAATATGAAGAACATGATAAGGAGAGCGAATGATGCACTTAGTATGTATATAGCTAAAAAGTTTTATAAAGAGATAGAAAGCGTGTTTGTTGTATGTAAAACCAAAAACCCTTTGTTTGTAAGGAATTTGTTAAGTTCAGCAGAACTATGCATTTTGTTCTGGTGTATGTGAAGTTAAATCATTTTTATATACAGAATCTGAGAAGTTCACAGTTCCACAACCAATTTGTAGTCTACGTATATTTCTTATACAGAAAGCTTATTCCACAAATTGTTTGTGGAACTGCTGAAATTTTTCATAAGCAAATGGATGCATATAATTTGTCAACTGCTCAAAAGCTTTGTTTATAGAATTATGAGAATAGATAACAAGAATTGATTCTGCTTTCTGTAATGTTAAAAAGTTTTGTGTAGATGTAAGTGAACAGAGAAGAAGGATGCATGTCACGTGTGTGTCCTGTTTCAGTATAAGGACAGAATAATATTGATATGTATAGGACAAGTGTTTCTATAATTAATAAGCTGTCTCTTTAAGAAATAAAAACAAACCCAAACCCTAACCTAACACTAACCCGAACCCGAACCCAAATCCAACCCTAACCTGAACCCAAACCCGAAACCGAAACCGAACCTGAAAAGGAACCCTAACACTAACCCGAACCAGAACCCTAATCCTAACTTTAATCCTAACGCGAACACTACCTGAACCTGAACCTGAACCGAACCCAAACCCAAACCCAAACCCAATCCTGAAACCGAACATGAACCTGAATCCAACCCTAATCCTAAAGTGAACCCTAAAGCGAACACTACCCCAACGTGAACCCGAAACACTCAAGAGAACCCAAACCCAAACGCACACCCAAAACCTAAACCTAACACTAACCGTAACCCTAACACGAACAAGAACCCGAACCTGAAAACAAACCCAAACCCAAACGTAAATCCAAACTCAAACCCGAACCAGAACCAGAACCAGAAACAAAACCAGAACCCAAACCCAAACCAGAACTAGAACCAGAACCCAAACCCTAACCTTAACCCAAATCCTAACTCAAACCCGGACCCGGACCCTAACCCTAACCCTAAACCAAATCCGAACCCAAACTCAAACCCAAACCTGAACCCGAACCCGAACCCTAACCCAAACTCGAATCCTAACCTTAAAACGCGAACCTGAACTCGAACCTGAACCCGAAACCGAAACCAAACCCAAACCCTTTTAATATAAATAATCTGAAAAGTTCAGCAGTTCCACAAACAATTTGTAGTTTACTTATATTTCTTATAGATAAAGCTTATTAATTATAGACACACTTGATGTCCATGATTTCTCTCATCATACTTTTGACAAAAAATGCCTAACTTTACTTAAACTATTTGTCCTCTACATGTTATAGTCCTTATATTGAATGCTTAGAAAGAAAGCATTATAGCATTACATTTTGTAGTCTACTTATATTTCTCATAGAGATAGGGAGAGCTTATTAACTACATGAATCATGAAACAAGACACACACGTGAGATCCATCCTGCTCTGTTGAACTTACTTCCACACAAATCTTTTTAAGATTACAGAAACCAGAATCAATTCTTGTTTTCTACTTGTCATGGTTCTATTAAACAAAGCTTTTGAGCAGTAGACAAATTATATGCATTCTTTTGCTTAACTTTTCATGTACTTTATATACAAAGGTTTTTAAAATATTCTTCAGAACAACTCCAATATAAAAGTTACAAGACAAGGTGTTTCTACGGTATAATCTGTTAAAAACATTTTGTATATAAGGAATATGTTGTTGAAGACAAGGAGTTTTTTCTGGGCTATATGTGATGCCAAAAACCATTGAATATGAAGAACATGATAAGGGAGAGCCGAATGATGCACTTAGTATATATATTAGCTAAAAAGTTTAGAAAAGAGATGCTAAGCGTGTTTGTTGTATGTAAACAAAAACCCTTTGTTTGTAAGGAATTTGTTAAGTTCAGCAGAACTATGCATTCTGTTCTGGTATATGTGAAGTTAAAATCCTTTTTATATACAAATCTGAAAAGTTCAGCAGTTCCAACAACCAATTTGTATCTACTTACATTTCTTATAGAGAAAGATTATTCCACAAATTGTTTTGTGGATCTGCTGAAATTTTCATAAGCAAATGGAAGCATATAATTTGTCCAACAGTGCTCAAAAGCTTTGTTTAATAGAATTATGAGAAATCGATAACAAGAATTGATTCTGCTTTCTGTAATGTTAAAAAGTTTTGTGTGGAAGTAAGTTGAACAGAGAAGAAGGATGCATGTCACGTGTTTGTCCTGTTTCAGTATGACAAAATAATATGATATGTATAGGACATCAAGTGTTTCTATAATTAATAAGCTGTCTCTTTAAGAAATATAAAACCCAAACCCGAACCCTAACACTAACCCGAACCCGAACCCTAACCCTAATCCGAACCCAAATCCGAACCCTAACCTGAACCCAAACCTGAAACCGAAACCGAACCTGAAAAGGAACCCTTACACTAACCCGAACCAGAACCCTAATCCTAACTTTAATCCTAACGAAAAACACTACCCTGAACCTGAACCTGAACCAGAACCCAAACCCAACCCCAAACCCAAACCCAAACCCGAACATGAACCTGAAACCTAACCCTAATCCTAAAGTGAACCCTAAAGCGAACACTACCCCGAACCTGAACCCGAACACTAACCAGAACCCAAACCCAAACCCAAACCCAAAACCTAACCCTAACCGTAACCGTAACTCTAACACAAACACGAACCCGAACCCGAAAACGAACCCAAACCCAAACGCAAATCCAAACTCAATCCCAAACCAGAACCATAAACAGAAACAGAAAAGAACCCAAAGCCAAACCACAACTAGAACCAGAACCCAAACCCTAACCTTAACACAAATCCTAACTCGAACCTGGACCCGGACCCTAATGCTAACCCTAAACCAAACCCGAACCCAAGCTCAAACCCAAACCTGAACCCGAACACGAACCCGAATCCTAACCTTAAAACGCGAACCTGAACTCGAACCTGAACCCGAAACCGAAACCAAACCCAAACCCTTTTAATAAAAATAATCTGAAAAGTTCAGCAGTTCCACAAACAATTTGGAGTCTACTTATATTTCTTATAGATAAAGCTTATTAATTAAAGACACACTTGATCTGCATAATTTCTCTCATCATACTTTTGACAAAAATGCCTAACTTTACTTAAACTACTTGTCTTCTACATGTTATATTCCTTATATTGAATGCTTAGAAAGAAAGCATTATACCATTACATTTTGTAGTCTACTTATATTTCTCATAGAGATAGGGATAGCTCATTAACTACATGAATCATAAAACAAGACACACACGTGAGATCCATCCTGCTCTGTTGAACTTACTTCCACACAAATCTTTTTAAGATTACAGAAACCAGAATCAATTCTTGTTTTCTACTTGTCATGGTTCTATTAAACAAAGCTTTTGAGAAGTAGACAATTTAGATGCATTCTTTTGCTTAACTTTTCGTATACTTTATATACAAAAATTTTTAAAATTATTCTTCAGAACAACCTCCAATATAAAAATTACAAGACAAGGGTTTCTACGGTATTTTCTGTTAAAAACATTTGTATATAAGGAATATGTTAGGTTGAAGACAAGAGTTTTTCTGGGCTATATGTGATGCCAAAAACCTTGAATATGAAGAACATGATAAGGAGAGCCGAATGATGCACTAGTATGTATATAGCTAAAAAGTTTATAAAAGAGATGCTAAGCGTGTTTGTTGTATGTAAACCAAAAACCCTTTGTTTGTAAGGAAATTTGTTAAAGTTCAGCAGAACAATGCATTTTGTTCTGTGTTGTGAAGTTAAAATCATTTTTATATACAGAATCTGAAAAAGTTCAGAAGTTCCACAACCAATTTGTAGTCTACGTATATTTCTTATACAGAAAGCTTATTCCACAAATTGTTTGTGGAACTGCTGAAATTTTCATAAGCAAATGGATGCATATAATTTGTCAACTGCTCAAAAGCTTTGTTTAATAGAATTATGAGAAATAGATAAAAAAGAATTGATTCTGCTTTCTGTAATTGTTAAAAATTTTTTGTAGATGTAAGTTGAACAGAAGAAGGATGCATGACCATCGTTCCTGTTTCCAGTATAAGGACAAATTAATATGATATAATATCAAGTGTTTCTATAATTAATAAGCTGTCTCTTTAAGAAATATAAAACCCAAACCCAAACCCTAACCCTAACACTAACCCGAACCCGAACCCAAATCCAAACCCTAACCTGAACCCAAACCCGAAACCGAAACCGAACCTGAAAAGGAACCCTAACACTAACGCGAACCAGAAACCTAATCCTAACTTTAATCCTAACGAGAACACTACCCTGAACCTGAACCTGAACCAGAACCCAAACCCAAACCCAAACCCAAAGTGTAACCTGAACCCGAACCCGAACATGAACCTGAATCCTAACCCTAATCCTAAAGTGAACCCTAAAGCGAACACTACCCCGAAAGTGAACCCGAACACTAACCAGAACCCAAACCCAAACCCAAACCCAAACCCAAAACCTAACCCTAACTTAGTAACCCTAACCCGAACCCGAACCCGAACACGAACACGAACACGAACACGAACACGAACACGAACCCAAACCCAAATCCAAACTCAAACCAGAACTAGAACCAGAACGAGAACCCAAACCCAAAACAGAACCAGAACGAGAACCCAAATCCAAACCCTAACCTGAACCCAAACCCTAAATCGAACCCGGACTCGGACCCTAACCCTAAACCAAACCCAAACCCAAACTCAAACCCAAACCTGAACCCGAACCCGAACCCTAACCCTAACCCAAACCCGAATCCTAACCCTAAAACGCGAACTTGAACTCGAACCTGAACCCGAAACGGAAACCGAAACCGAAACCAAACCCAAACGCTTTTAATATAAATAATCTGAAAAGTTCAGCAGTTCAACAAACAATTTGGAGTCTACTTATATTTCTTATAGATAAAGCTTATTAATTACAGACACACTTGATCTGCATAATTTTCTCTCATAACTTTTGACAAAAATGCCTAACTTTCCTTAAAACTACTGTCTTCTACATATTATATTCCTTATATTGAATGCTTAGAAAGAAGCATTATACCATTACATTTTTGTAGTCTACTTATAATTTCCATAGAGATAGGGATAGCTTATTAACTACCTGAATCATGAAACAAGACACACATGTGAGTTGCATCCTTCTCTTTCAAACTTACTTCCACACAAATTTTTTAAGATTACAGAAACCAGAATCAATTCTTGTTTTGTACTTGTCATGGTTCTATTAAACAAAGCTTTTTGAGCAGTAGACAAATATATAGCATTCTTTGCTTAAATTTTCATATACTTTTATATACAAAGATTTTTAAAATATTCTTCAAACAACTCCAATATAAAAATTTACAAGACAAGGTGTTTTCACGTATATTCTGTTAAAAACATTTTGTATAAAGGAATATGTTAGGTTGAAGACAAGGAGTTTTTCCTGGGCTATATGTGATGCCAAAACCATTGAATATGAAGAACATGATAAGGAAGCCGAATGATGCACTTAGTATGTATATAGCTTAAAAAGTTTTATAAAAGAGATGCTAAGCGTGTTTTGTATGTAAACCAAAAACCCTTTGTTTGTAAGGAATTTGTTAAGTTTTCAGCAGAACTATGCATTTTGTTCTGGTGTATGGAAGTTAAAATCATTTTTATATACAGAATCTGAAAAGTTCAGAAGTTCCACAACCAATTTGTAGTCTACGTATATTTCTTATACAGAAAGCTTATTCCACAAATTGTTTGTGGAACTGCTGAAATTTTCATAAGCAAATGGATGCATATAATTTGTCAACTGCTCAAAAGCTTTGTTTAATAGAATTATGAGAAATAGATAAAAAGAATTGATTCTGCTTTCTGTAATGTTAAAAAGTTTTGTGTAGATGTAAGTTGAACAGAAGAAGGATGCATGACACATCTGTCCTGTTCCAGTATAAGGACAAATTAATATGATATAATATCAAGTGTTTCTATAATTAATAAGCTGTCTCTTTAAGAAATATAAAACCCAAACCCAAACCCTAACCCTAACACTAACCCGAACCCGAACCCAAATCCAAACCCTAACCTGAACCCAAACCCGAAACCGAAACCGAACCTGAAAAGGAACCCTAACACTAACCCGAACCAGAAACCTAATCCTAACTTTAATCCTAACGCGAACACTACCCTGAACCTGAACCTGAACCAGAACCCAAACCCAAACCCAAACCCAAAGTGTAACCTGAACCCGAACCCGAACATGAACCTGAATCCTAACCCTAATCCTAAAGTGAACCCTAAAGCGAACACTACCCCGAAAGTGAACCCGAACACTAACCAGAACCCAAACCCAAACCCAAACCCAAACCCAAAACCTAACCCTAACTTAGTAACCCTAACCCGAACACGAACCCGAACACGAACACGAACACGAACACGAACACGAACCCAAACCCAAATCCAAACTCAAACCAGAACTAGAACCAGAACGAGAACCCAAACCCAAAACAGAACCAGAACGAGAACCCAAATCCAAACCCTAACCTGAACCCAAACCCTAAATCGAACCCGGACTCGGACCCTAACCCTAAACCAAACCCAAACCCAAACTCAAACCCAAACCTGAACCCTAACCCGAACCCTAACCCTAACCCAAACCTGAATCCTAACCCTAAAACGCGAACTTGAACTCGAACCTGAACCCGAAACGGAAACCGAAACCAAACCCAAACGCTTTTAATATAAATAATCTGAAAAGTTCAGCAGTTCCACAAACAATTTGTAGTCTACTTATATTTCTTATACATAAAGCTTATTAATTACAGACACACTTGATCTGCATAAATTCTCTCATCAAACTTTTGAGAAGAAATGCCTAACTTTACTTAAACTACTTGTCTTCTACATATTATATTCCTTATATTGAATGCTTAGAAAGAAAGCATTATAGCATTACATTTTGTAGTCTACTTATATTTCTCATAGAAATAGGGATAGCTTATTAAACTACCTGAAATGAAACAATACACACATGTGAGATCATCCTTCTCTGTTCAACTTACTTCCACACCAAATTTTTTAAGATTACAGAACCAGAATCAATTCTTGTTTTTACTTGTCATGGTTCTATTAAACAAAGCTTTGAGAATGTAGACAAATTATATGCATTCTTTTGCTAAATTTTCATATACTTTATATACAAAGATTTTTAAAATATTCTTCAGAACAACTCCAATAAAAAATTACAAGACAAGGTGTTTTCTACGGTATATTAAAAACATTTTGTATATAAGGAATATGTTAGGTTGAAGACAAGGAGTTTTTCTGGGCTATATGTGATGCCAAAAACCATTGAATATGAAAACATGATAAGGAGAGCCGAATAAAGCACTTAGTATGTATATAGCTAAAAAGTTTATAAAAGAGATGCTAAGCGTGTTTTGTTGTATGTAAACCAAAGACCCTTTGTTTGTAAGGAATTTGTTAAGTTCAGCAGAACTATGCATTTTGTTTGGTTTTATGTGAAGTTAAAATCATTTTTATATACAGAATCTGAAAAGTTCAGCAGTTCCACAACCAATTTTGTAGTCTACGTATATTTTTATACAGAAGCTTATTCCACAAAAGTTTGTGGAACTGCTGAAATTTTCATAAGCAAATGGATGCATATAATTTGTCAACTGCTCAAAAGCTTTGTTTAATAGAAATTATGAGAAATAGATAACAAGAATTGATTCTGCTTTCTGTAATGTTAAAAGGTTTTGTGAGGAAGTAAGTTTGAACAGAAAGGATGCATGTCACGTTTTTGTCCGTTTCAGTATGACAAAATAATATGATATGTATAGGACATCAAGTGTTTCTATAATTAATAAGCTGTCTCTTTAAGAAATATAAAACCCCAAAAAACCCAAACCCCCAAACCCCTAACACTAACCCGAACCCGAACCCAAATCCAAACCCAAACTAACCCAAACCCGAAACCGAAACCGAACCTGAAAAGGAACCCTAACACAAAACCCGAACCAGAAAACCTAATCCTAACTTTAATCCTAACGCGAACACTACCCTGAACCTGAACCTGAACCAAAACCCCAAAACCCCAAAACCCCAAAAACCCAAAGTGTAACCTAACCCGAACCGAACATGAACCTGAATCCTAACCCTAATCTAAAGTGAACCCTAAAGCGAACACTACCCCGAAAGTGAAACCCGAACACTAACCAGAACCCCAAACCCAAACCCAAACCCAAGCCCAAAACCTAACCCTAACTTAGTAACCCTAACCCGAACACAACACGATCCCGAACACGAACACGAACACGAAGAACCCAAACCCAAATCCAAACTCAAACCAGAACTAGAACCAGAATGAGAACCCAAACCCAAAACAGAACCAGAACGAGAACCCAAATCCAAACCCTAACCTGAACCCAAACCCTAAATCGAACCCGGACTCGGACCCTAACCCTAAACCAAACCCAAACCCAAACCCAAACTCAAACCCAAACCTGAACCCGAACCCGAACCCTAACCCTAACCCACACCCGAATCCTAACCCTAAAACGCGAACTTGAACTCGAACCTGAACCCGAAACAGAAACCGAAACCAAAACAAACGCTTTAATATAAATAATCTGAAAAGTTCAGCAGTTTCCCACAAACAATTTGGAGTCTACTTATATTTCTTATAGATAAAGCTTATTAATTACAGACACACTTGATCTGCATAATTTCTCTCATCATACTTTTTGACAAAAATGCCTAACTTTACTTAAACTACTTGTCTTCTACATGTTATATTCCTTATATTGAATGCTTAGAAAGAAAGCATTATACCATTACATTTTGTAGTCTACTTATATTTCTCATAGAGATAGGGATAGCTCATTAACTACATGAATCATAAAACAAGACACACACGTGAGATCCATCCTGCTCTGTTGAACTTACTTCCACACAAATCTTTTTAAGATTACAGAAACCAGAATCAATTCTTTTTTTCTACTTGTCATGGTTCTATTAAACAAAGCTTTTGAGAAGTAGACAAATTAGATGCATTCTTTTGCTTAACTTTTCATATACTTTATATACAAAAATTTTAAAAATATTCTTCAGAACAACTCCAATATAAAAATTACAAGACAAGGTGTTTCTATGGTATATTCTGTTAAAAACATTTTGTTATATAAGGAATATGTTAGGTTGAAGAAAAGGGAGTTTTTCTGGGCTATATGTGATGCCAAAAACCATTGAATATGAAGAACATGATAAGGAGAGCCGAATGATGCACTTAGTATGTATATAGCTAAAAAGTTTATAAAAAAATGCTAAGCGTGTTTGTTGTATGTAAACCAAAAACCCTTTGTTTGTAAGGAATTTGTTAAGTTCAGCAGAACTATGCATTTTGTTCTGGTGTATGTGAAGTTAAAATCATTTTTATATACAGAATCTGAAAAGTTCAGCAGTTCCACAACCAATTTGTAGTCTACGTATATTTCTTATACAGAAAGCTTATTCCACAAATTGTTTGTGGAACTGCTGAAATTTTCATAAGCAAATGGATGCATATAATTTGTCAACTGCTCAAAAGCTTTGTTTAATAGAATTATGAGAAATAGATAAAAAGAATTGATTCTGCTTTCTGTAATGTTAAAAGTTTTGTGTAGATGTAAGTTGAACAGAAGGAGGATGCATGACACATCTGTCCTGTTCCAGTATAAGGACAAATTAATATGATATAATATCAAGTGTTTCTATAATTAATAAGCTGTCTCTTTAAGAAATATAAAACCCAAACCCAAACCCTAACCCTAACACTAACCCGAACCCGAACCCAAATCCAAACCCAAACCTGAACCCAAACCCGAAACCGAAACCGAACCTGAAAAGGAACCCTAACACTAACCCGAACCAGAACCCTAATCCTAACTTTAATCCTAACGCGAACACTACCCTGAACCTGAACCTGAACCAGAACCCAAACCCAAACCCAAACCCAAAGTGTAACCTGAACCCGAACCAGAACATGAACCTGAATCCTAACCCTAATCCTAAAGTGAACCCTAAAGCGAACACTACCCCGAAAGTGAACCCGAACACTAACCAGAACCCAAACCCAAACCCAATCCCAAGCCCAAAACCTAACCCTAACTTAGTAACCTAACCCGAACACGAACACGAACCCGAACACGAACACGAAACACGAAGAACCCAAACCCAAATCCAAACTCAAACCAGAACTAGAACAGAATGAGAACCCAAACCCAAAACAGAACCAGAACGAGAACCCAAATCCAAACCCTAACCTGAACCCCAAACCCTAAATCGAACCCGGACTCGGACCCTAACCCTAAACCAAACCCAAACCCAAACTCAAACCCAAACCTGAACCCGAACCCGAACCCTAACCCTAACCCAAACCCGAATCCTAACCCTAAAACGCGAACTTGAACTCGAACCTGAACCCGAAACGGAAACCGAAACCAAACCCAAACGCTTTTAATATAAATAATCTGAAAAGTTCAGCAGTTCCACAAACAATTTGGAGTCTACTTATATTTCTTATAGATAAAGCTTATTAATTACAGACACACTTGATCTGCATAATTTCTCTCATCATACTTTTGACAAAAATGCCTAACTTTACTTAAACTACTTGTCTTCTACATATTATATTCCTTATATTGAATGCTTAGAAAGAAAGCATTATACCATTACATTTTGTAGTCTACTTATATTTCTCATAGAGATAGGGATAGCTTATTAACTACCTGAATCATGAAACAAGACACACATGTGAGATGCATCCTTCTCTGTTCAACTTACTTCCACACAAATTTTTTAAGATTACAGAAACCAGAATCAATTCTTGTTTTGTACTTGTCATGGTTCTATTAAACAAGCTTTGAGAAAGTAGACAAATTATATGCATTCTTTTGCTTAAATTTTCATATACTTATATACAAAGATTTTTAAAATATTCTTCAGAACAACTCCAATATAAAAATTACAAGACAAGGTGTTTCTACGGTATATTCGTTAAAAACATTTTGTATATAAGGAATATGTTAGGTTGAAGACAAGGAGTTTTTCTGGCTATATGTGATGCCAAAAACCATTGAATATGAAGAACATGATAAGGAGAGCCGAATGATGCACTTAGTATGTATATAGCTAAAAAGTTTATAAAAGAGATGCTAAGCGTGTTTGTTGTATGTAAACCAAAAACCCTTTGTTTGTAAGGAATTTGTTAAGTTCAGCAGAACTATGCATTTTGTTCTGGTGTATGTGAAGTTAAAATCATTTTTATATACAGAATCTGAAAAGTTCAGAAGTTCCACAACCAATTTGTAGTCTACGTATATTTCTTATACAGAAAGCTTATTCCACAAATTGTTTGTGGAACTGCTGAAATTTTCATAAGCAAATGGATGCATATAATTTGTCAACTGCTCAAAAGCTTTGTTTAATAGAATTATGAAAATAGATAAAAAGAATTGATTCTGCTTTCTGTAATGTTAAAAAGTTTTGTGAGATGTAAGTTGAACAGAAGAAGGATGCATGACACTCTTGTCCTGTTTCAGTATAAGACAAATAATATGTATTATAAATCAAGTGTTTCTATAATTAATAAGCTGTCTCTTTAAGAAATATAAAACCCAAACCCAAACCTAACCCTAACACTAACCCGAACCCGAACCCAAATCCAAACCCTAACCTGAACCCAAACCCGAAACCGAAACCGAACCTGAAAAGGAACCCTAACACTAACCCAACCAAAACCTAATCCTAACTTTAATCCTAACGCGAACACTACCCTGAACCTGAACCTGAACCAAACCCAAACCCAAACCCAAACCCAAAGTGTAACCTGAACCCGAACCCGAACATGAACCTGAATCCAACCCTAATCCTAAAGTGAACCCTAAAGCGAACACTACCCCGAAAGTGAACCCGAACACTAACCAGAACCCAAACCCAAACCCAAACCCAAACCCAAAACCTAAACCCAACTTAGTAACCCTAACCCGAACACGAACCCGAACACGAACACAAACAGACACGAACACGAACACGAACCCAAACCCAAATCCAAACTCAAACCAGAACTAGAACCAGAACGAGAACCCAAACCCAAACAAACCAGAACGAGAACCCAAATCCAAACCCTAACCTGAACCCAAACCCTAAATCGAACCCGGACTCGGACCCTAACCCTAAACCAAACCCAAACCCAAACTCAAACCCAAACCTGAACCCTAACCCAACCCTAACCCAACCCAAACCTGAATCCTAACCCTAAAACGCGAACTTGAACTCGAACCTGAACCCGAAACGGAAACCGAAACCAAACCCAAACGCTTTTAATATAAATAATCTGAAAAGTTCAGCAGTTCCACAAACAATTTGGAGTCTACTTATATTTCTTATAGATAAAGCTTATTAATTACAGACACACTTGATCTGCATAATTTCTCTCATCATACTTTTGACAAAAATGCCTAACTTTACTTAAACTACTTGTCTTCTACATATTATATTCCTTATATTGAATGCTTAGAAAGAAAGCATTATACCATTACATTTTGTAGTCTACTTATATTTCTCATAGAGATAGGGATAGCTTATTAACTACCTGAATCATGAAACAAGACACACATGTGAGATGCATCCTTCTCTGTTCAACTTACTTCCACACAAATTTTTTAAGATTACAGAAACCAGAATCAATTCTTGTTTTGTACTTGTCATGGTTCTATTAAACAAAGCTTTTGAGAAGTAGACAAATTATATGCATTCTTTTGCTTAAATTTTCATATACTTTATATACAAAGATTTTTAAAATATTCTTCAGAACAACTCCAATATAAAAATTACAAGACAAGGTGTTTCTACGGTATATTAAAAACATTTTGTATATAAGGAATATGTTAGGTTGAAGACAAGGAGTTTTTCTGGGCTATATGTGATGCCAAAAACCATTGAATATGAAGAACATGATAAGGAGAGCCGAATGATGCACTTAGTATGTATATAGCTAAAAAGTTTATAAAAGAGATGCTAAGCGTGTTTGTTGTATGTAAACCAAAGACCCTTTGTTTGTAAGGAATTTGTTAAGTTCAGCAGAACTATGCATTTT
Source organism: Phrynocephalus vlangalii (assembly GCA_037367305.1). Taxonomy (NCBI): domain Eukaryota; kingdom Metazoa; phylum Chordata; class Lepidosauria; order Squamata; family Agamidae; genus Phrynocephalus; species Phrynocephalus vlangalii. The sequence goes on along the minus strand of JAWVWN010002787.1, from coordinate 33,137 downwards.
GTTCTGGTGTATGTGAAGTTAAAATCATTTTTATATACAGAATCTGAAAAGTTCAGCAGTTCCACAACCAATTTGTAGTCTACGTATATTTCTTATACAGAAAGCTTATTCCACAAATAGTTTGTGGAACTGCTGAAATTTTCATAAGCAAATGGATGCATATAATTTGTCAACTGCTCAAAAGCTTTGTTTAATAGAATTATGAGAAATAGATAACAAGAATTGATTCTGCTTTCTGTAATGTTAAAAGGTTTTGTGAGGAAGTAAGTTGAACAGAGAAGGATGCATGTCACGTGTTTGTCCTGTTTCAGTATGACAAAATAATATGATATGTATAGGACATCAAGTGTTTCTATAATTAATAAGCTGTCTCTTTAAGAAATATAAAACCCAAACCCAAACCCTAACCCTAACACTAACCCGAACCCGAACCCAAATCCAAACCCAAACCTGAACCCAAACCCGAAACCGAAACCGAACCTGAAAAGGAACCCTAACACTAACCCGAACCAGAAACCTAATCCTAACTTTAATCCTAACGCGAACACTACCCTGAACCTGAACCTGAACCAGAACCCAAACCCAAACCCAAACCCAAAGTGTAACCTGAACCCGAACCCGAACATGAACCTGAATCCTAACCCTAATCCTAAAGTGAACCCTAAAGCGAACACTACCCCGAAAGTGAACCCGAACACTAACCAGAACCCAAACCCAAACCCAAACCCAAGCCCAAAACCTAACCCTAACTTAGTAACCCTAACCCGAACACGAACACGATCCCGAACACGAACACGAACACGAAGAACCCAAACCCAAATCCAAACTCAAACCAGAACTAGAACCAGAATGAGAACCCAAACCCAAAACAGAACCAGAACGAGAACCCAAATCCAAACCCTAACCTGAACCCAAACCCTAAATCGAACCCGGACTCGGACCCTAACCCTAAACCAAACCCAAACCCAAACCCAAACTCAAACCCAAACCTGAACCCGAACCCGAACCCTAACCCTAACCCACACCCGAATCCTAACCCTAAAACGCGAACTTGAACTCGAACCTGAACCCGAAACAGAAACCGAAACCAAAACCAAACGCTTTTAATATAAATAATCTGAAAAGTTCAGCAGTTCCACAAACAATTTGGAGTCTACTTATATTTCTTATAGATAAAGCTTATTAATTACAGACACACTTGATCTGCATAATTTCTCTCATCATACTTTTGACAAAAATGCCTAACTTTACTTAAACTACTTGTCTTCTACATGTTATATTCCTTATATTGAATGCTTAGAAAGAAAGCATTATACCATTACATTTTGTAGTCTACTTATATTTCTCATAGAGATAGGGATAGCTCATTAACTACATGAATCATAAAACAAGACACACACGTGAGATCCATCCTGCTCTGTTGAACTTACTTCCACACAAATCTTTTTAAGATTACAGAAACCAGAATCAATTCTTGTTTTCTACTTGTCATGGTTCTATTAAACAAAGCTTTTGAGAAGTAGACAAATTAGATGCATTCTTTTGCTTAACTTTTCATATACTTTATATACAAAAATTTTAAAAATATTCTTCAGAACAACTCCAATATAAAAATTACAAGACACGGTGCTTCTATGGTATATTCTGTTAAAAACATTTTGTATATAAGGAATATGTTAGGTTGAAGACAAGGAGTTTTTCTGGGCTATATGTGATGCCAAAAACCATTGAATATGAAGAACATGATAAGGAGAGCCGAATGATGCACTTAGTATGTATATAGCTAAAAAGTTTATAAAAGAGATGCTAAGCGTGTTTGTTGTATGTAAACCAAAAACCCTTTGTTTGTAAGGAATTTGTTAAGTTCAGCAGAACTATGCATTTTGTTCTGGTGTATGTGAAGTTAAAATCATTTTTATATACAGAATCTGAAAAGTTCAGCAGTTCCACAACCAATTTGTAGTCTACGTATATTTCTTATACAGAAAGCTTATTCCACAAATTGTTTGTGGAACTGCTGAAATTTTCATAAGCAAATGGATGCATATAATTTGTCAACTGCTCAAAAGCTTTGTTTAATAGAATTATGAGAAATAGATAAAAAGAATTGATTCTGCTTTCTGTAATGTTAAAAAGTTTTGTGTAGATGTAAGTTGAACAGAAGGAGGATGCATGACACATCTGTCCTGTTCCAGTATAAGGACAAATTAATATGATATAATATCAAGTGTTTCTATAATTAATAAGCTGTCTCTTTAAGAAATATAAAACCCAAACCCAAACCCTAACCCTAACACTAACCCGAACCCGAACCCAAATCCAAACCCAAACCTGAACCCAAACCCGAAACCGAAACCGAACCTGAAAAGGAACCCTAACACTAACCCGAACCAGAACCCTAATCCTAACTTTAATCCTAACGCGAACACTACCCTGAACCTGAACCTGAACCAGAACCCAAACCCAAACCCAAACCCAAAGTGTAACCTGAACCCGAACCCGAACATGAACCTGAATCCTAACCCTAATCCTAAAGTGAACCCTAAAGCGAACACTACCCCGAAAGTGAACCCGAACACTAACCAGAACCCAAACCCAAACCCAAACCCAAGCCCAAAACCTAACCCTAACTTAGTAACCCTAACCCGAACACGAACACGAACCCGAACACGAACACGAACACGAAGAACCCAAACCCAAATCCAAACTCAAACCAGAACTAGAACCAGAATGAGAACCCAAACCCAAAACAGAACCAGAACGAGAACCCAAATCCAAACCCTAACCTGAACCCAAACCCTAAATCGAACCCGGACTCGGACCCTAACCCTAAACCAAACCCAAACCCAAACTCAAACCCAAACCTGAACCCGAACCCGAACCCTAACCCTAACCCAAACCCGAATCCTAACCCTAAAACGCGAACTTGAACTCGAACCTGAACCCGAAACGGAAACCGAAACCAAACCCAAACGCTTTTAATATAAATAATCTGAAAAGTTCAGCAGTTCCACAAACAATTTGGAGTCTACTTATATTTCTTATAGATAAAGCTTATTAATTACAGACACACTTGATCTGCATAATTTCTCTCATCATACTTTTGACAAAAATGCCTAACTTTACTTAAACTACTT
>JAWVWN010002787.1:0-25000 GCA_037367305.1 Phrynocephalus vlangalii | reverse complement strand
TAGGGTGGGGGGAAGGGGTAGGGGTAGGATCAGGGTTAGCCTTAGGGTTACGGTGACGGTGACGGTGATGGTTACAGTTAATGTAAGAGATAGGGTTAAGGTTAGGGTTAGTTTAAGTGTTAGGGTTAGGGTTAGGGTTAGATTTAGGGTTAGGTTTAGGGTTAAGGTTAGGGTTACGCTTAGGGTTAGGGTTAGGGTTAGGGTTAGGATTAGGAATAGGGAAAAGTTAAGCAAAAGAATGCATATAATTTGTCAACTGCTCAAAAGCTTTGTTTAATAGAATTATGAGAAATAGGTAACAAGAATGGATTCTGCTTTCTGTAATGTTAAAAAGTTTTTTGTGGAAGTAATTTGAACAGAGAAGAAGGATGCATGTCACGTGTGTGTCCTGTTTCACTATAAGGACAAAATAATATGATATGTAAAGGATATCAAGTGTTTCCATAATAAATAAGATGTCACTTTAAGAAATATAAAACCCGAACCCGAACCCGAACCCGAACACTAACACTAACCCGAACCCTAACCCGAACCCAAATCTGAACCCAATTCAGAACCCAAACCTGAACCCAAACCTGAAACTGAAACCGAACCTGAAAAGGAACGCTAACACTAACCCGAACCAGAACCGTAATCCTAACTTTAATCCTAACGTGAACACTACCCTGAACCTGAACCTGAACCAGAACCCAAACCCAAAACCAAAACCAAACCCAAACCCTAACCTGAACCGGAATCCGAACATGAACCTGAATCCTAACCCTAATCCTAAAGTGAACCCTAAAGCGAACACTACCCCGAACGTGAACCCAAATAATAACCAGAACCCAAACCCAACCCCAAACGCAAAACCTAACCCTAACCCTAACCGTAACCCTAACATGAACCCGAACCCGAATCCGAACCCGAACCCGAACACAAACCCAAACCCAAATCCAAACTCAAACCCGAACCTGAACCCGAACCAGAACCAGAACCAGAACCCAAACCAGAACGAGAACCCAAAACCAAACCCAAACGCTAACCTGAACCCAAACCCTAACTCGAACCCGGACCCGGACCCGGATCCTAACCCTAAACCAAAACCAAACCCAAACTCAAACTCAAACCCAAACCTGAACCCGAACCCGAACCCGAACCCTAACCCAAACCCGAATCCTAACCCTAAAACACGAACCTGAACTCGAACCTGAACCCAAAACCGAAACTGAAATCGAAAATCAAACCCAAACCCTTTTAATATAAATAATCTGAAAAGTTCAGAAGTTCCACAAACAATTTGTAGTATACTTATGTATCTTATAGATAAAACTTATTAATTACAGACACACTTGATGTGCATGATTTCTCTCATCATACTTTTGACAAAAAATCCCTAACTTTACTTAAACTACTTGTCTTCTACATATTATATTCCTTATATTGAATGCTTAGAAAGAAAGCATTATAGCATTACATTTTGTAGTCTACTTATATTTCTCATAGAGATAGGGATAGCTTATTAACTACATGAATCATGAAACAAGACACACACGTGAGATGCATCCTTCTCTGTTCAACTTACTTCCACACAAATCTTTTTAAGATTACAGAAACCAGAATCAATTCTTGTCATGGTTCTATTGAACAAAGCTTTAGAGTAGACAAATTAGATGCATTCTATTGCTTAGATTTTTATATACTTTATATACAAAGATTTTTAAAATATTCTTCAGAACAACTCCAATATAAAAATTACAAGACAAGGTGTTTCTACGGTATATTCTGTTAAAATCATTTTGTATATGAATATGTTAGGTTGAAGACAAGGAGTTTTTCTGGGCTATATGTGATGCCAAAAACCATTGAATACGAACATGATAAGAAGAGCCGAATGATGCTAGTATGTATATAGCTAAAAAGTTTATAAAAGAGATGCTAAGCGTGTTTGTTGTATGTAAACCAAAAACCCTTTGTTTGTAAGGAATTTGTTAAGTTCAGCAGAACTATGCATTCTGTTCTGGTATATGTGAAGTTAAAATCCTTTTTATATACAGAATCTGAAAAGTTCAGCAGTTCCACAACCAATTTGTAGTCTACTTACATTTCTTATAGAGAAAGATTATTCCACAAATTGTTTGTGGATCTGCTGAAATTTTCATAAGCAAATGGATGCATATAATTTGTCAACTGCTCAAAAGCTTTGTTTAATAGAATTTTGAGAAATAGATAACAAGAATTGATTCTGCTTTCTGTAATGTTAAAAAGTTTTGTGTGGAAGTAAGTTGAACAGAGAAGAAGGATGCATGTCACGTGTTTGTCCTGTTTCAGTATGACAAAATAATATGATATGTATAGGACATCAAGTGTTTCTATAATTAATAAGCTGTCTCTTTAAGAAATATAAAACCCGAACCCGAACCCGAACACTAACCCGAACCCGAACCCTAACCCGAACCCGAACCCAAATCTGAACCCTAACCTGAACCCAAACCTAAAACCGAAACCGAACCTGAAAAGGAACCCTTACACTAACCCGAACCAGAACGCTAATCCTAACTTTAATCCTAACGCGAACACTACCCTGAACCTGAACCTGACCCAGAACCCAAACCCAAACCCAAACCCGAACATGAACCTGAATCCTAACCCTAATCCTAAAGTGAACCCTAAAGCGAACACTACCCCGAACCTGAACCCGAACACTAACCAGAACCCAAACCCAAACCCAAACCCAAAACCTAACCCTAACACTAACCGTAACCCTAACACGAACACGAACCCGAACCTGAAAACAAACCCAAACCCAAACGTAAATCCAAACTCAAACCCGAACCAGAACCAGAAACAAAACCAGAACCCAAACCCAAACCAGAACTAGAACCAGAACCCAAACCCTAACCTTAACCCAAATCCTAACTCGAACCCGGACCCGGACCCTAACCCTAACCCTAAACCAAATCCGAACCCAAACTCAAACCCAAACCTGAACCCGAACCCGAACCCGAACCCTAACCCAAACCCGAATCCTAACCTTAAAACGCGAACCTGAACTCGAACCTGAACCCGAAACCGAAACCAAACCCAAACCCTTTTAATATAAATAATCTGAAAAGTTCAGCAGTTCCACAAACAATTTGTAGTTTACTTATATTTCTTATAGATAAAGCTTATTAATTACAGACACACTTGATGTCCATGATTTCTCTCATCATGCTTTTGACAAAAAATGCCTTTTACTTAAACTACTTGTCTTCTACATGTTATATTCCTTATATTGAATGCTTAGAAAGAAATCATTATACCATTACATTTTGTAGTCTACTTATATTTCTCATAGAGATAGGGATAGCTCATTAACTACATGAATCATGAAACAAGACACACACGTGAGATCCATCCTGCTCTGTTGAACTTACTTCCACACAAATCTTTTTAAGATTACAGAAACCAGAATCAATTCTTGTTTTCTACTTGTCATGGTTCTATTAAACAAAGCTTTTGAGAAGTAGACAAATTAGATGCATTCTTTTGCTTAACTTTTCATATACTTTATATACAAAGATTTTTAAAATATTCTTCAGAACAACTCCAATATAAAAATTACAAGACAAGGTGTTTCTACGGTATATTCTGTTAAAAACATTTTGTATATAAGGAATATGTTAGGTTGAAGACAAGGAGTTTTTCTGGGCTATATGTGATGCCAAAAACCATTGAATATGAAGAACATGATAAGGAGAGCCGAATGATGCACTTAGTATGTATATAGCTAAAAAGTTTATAAAAGAGATCCTAAGCGTGTTTGTTGTATGTAAACCAAAAACCCTTTGTTTGTAAGGAATTTGTTAAGTTCAGCAGAACTATGCATTTTGTTCTGGTGTATGTGAAGTTAAAATCATTTTTATATACAGAATCTGAAAAGTTCAGCAGTTCCACAACCAATTTGTAGTCTACGTATATTTCTTATACAGAAAGCTTATTCCACAAATTGTTTGTGGAACTGCTGAAATTTTCATAAGCAAATGGATGCATATAATTTGTCAACTGCTCAAAAGCTTTGTTTAATAGAATTATGAGAAATAGATAACAAGAATTGATTCTGCTTTCTGTAATGTTAAAAAGTTTTGTGTAGATGTAAGTTGAACAGAGAAGAAGGATGCATGTCACGTGTGTGTCCTGTTTCAGTATAAGGACAAAATAATATGATGTATAGGACAAGTGTTTCTATAATTAATAAGCTGTCTCTTTAAGAAATATAAAACCCAAACCCAAACCCTAACACTAACACTAACCCGAACCCGAACCCAAATCCAAACCCTAACCTGAACCCAAACCCGAAACCGAAACCGAACCTGAAAAGGAACCCTAACACTAACCCGAACCAGAACCCTAATCCTAACTTTAATCCTAACGCGAACACTACCCTGAACCTGAACCTGAACCAGAACCCAAACCCAAACCCAAACCCTAACCTGAAACCGAACATGAACCTGAATCCTAACCCTAATCCTAAAGTGAACCCTAAAGCGAACACTACCCCGAACGTGAACCCGAACACTCAAGAGAACCCAAACCCAAACCCAAACCTAACCCAAAACAACCTACCAACAAGAACCGAACTAAACAAACCAACCAACGTAACAAACCCTAACCTAAACAACAAACTAATCCTAACCCTAAAGGAACCTAAGAAACCAACGTGAACCCAAACTCAAGAACCAAACCCAAATCCAAACTAACCTAACACTACCGTACTACAAACCAGAACCGAACCATGAAAAAACAACCAAAGAAATCCAACCAAACCCGAACCAGAACAGAACCAGAAACAAACCAAACCAAACCCTAAACCCTTAACAACCAAACCAACCTAACAATCTAACTCGAACCCGGACCCGGACCCTAACCTAACCCTAACCAAATCCGAACCCAAACTCAAACCCAAACCTGAACCCGAACCCGAACCCGAACCCAAACCCGAATCCTAACCTTAAAACGCGAACCTGAACTCGAACCTGAACCCGAAACCGAAACCAAACCCAAACCCTATTAATATAAATAATCTGAAAAGTTCAGCAGTTCCACAACCAATTTGTAGTCTACTTACATTTCTTATAGAGAAAGATTATTCCACAAATTGTTTGTGGATCTGCTGAAATTTTCATAAGCAAATGGATGCATATAATTTGTCAACTGCTCAAAAGCTTTGTTTAATAGAATTATGAGAAATAGATAACAAGAATTGATTCTGCTTTCTGTAATGTTAAAAAGTTTTGTGTGGAAGTAAGTTGAACAGAGAAGAAGGATGCATGTCACGTGTTTGTCCTGTTTCAGTATGACAAAATAATATGATATGTATAGGACATCAAGTGTTTCTATAATTAATAAACTGTCTCTTTAAGAAATATAAAACCCGAACCCGAACCCTAACACTAACCCGAACCCGAACCCTAACCCTAATCCGAACCCAAATCCGAACCCTAACCTGAACCCAAACCTGAAACCGAAACCGAACCTGAAAAGGAACCCTTACACTAACACGAACCAGAACCCTAATCCTAACTTTAATCCTAACGCGAACACTACCCTGAACCTGAACCTGAACCAGAACCCAAACCCAACCCCAAACCCAAACCCAAACCCAAACCCGAACATGAACCCGAACATGAACCTGAATCCTAACCCTAATCCTAAAGTGAACCCTAAAGCGAACACTACCCCGAACCTGAACCCGAACACTAACCAGAACCCAAACCCAAACCCAAACCCAAAACCTAACCCTAACCGTAACCGTAACCCTAACACAAACACGAACCCGAACCCGAAAACGAACCCAAACGCAAACGCAAATCCAAACTAAATCACGAAACAGAACAAGAACAAGAAACAAAAAAGAACCCAAACCCAAACCAGAACTAGAACCAGAACTCAAACCCTAATCTTAACCCAAATCCTAACTCGAACCCGGACCCGGACCCTAACGCTAACCCTAAACTAAACCCGAACCCAAGCTCAAACCCAAACCTGAACCCGAACCCGAACCCTAACCCTAACCCAAACCCGAATCCTAACCTTAAAACGCGAACCTGAACTCGAACCTGAACCCGAAACCGAAACCAAACCCAAACCCTTTTAATATAAATAATCTGAAAAGTTCAGCAGTTCCACAAACAATTTGTAGTTTACTTATATTTCTTATAGATAAAGCTTATTAATTACAGACACACTTGATGTCCATGATTTCTCTCATCATGCTTTTGACAAAAAATGCCTTTTACTTAAACTACTTGTCTTCTACATGTTATATTCCTTATATTGAATGCTTAGAAAGAAATCATTATACCATTACATTTTGTAGTCTACTTATATTTCTCATAGAGATAGGGATAGCTCATTAACTACATGAATCATGAAACAAGACACACACGTGAGATCCATCCTGCTCTGTTGAACTTACTTCCACACAAATCTTTTTAAGATTACAGAAACCAGAATCAATTCTTGTTTTCTACTTGTCATGGTTCTATTAAACAAAGCTTTTGAGCAGTAGACAAATTAGATGCATTCTTTTGCTTAACTTTTCATATACTTTATATACAAAGATTTTTAAAATATTCTTCAGAACAACTCCAATATAAAAATTACAAGACAAGGTGTTTCTACGGTATAATCTGTTAAAAACATTTTGTATATAAGGAATATGTTAGGTTGAAGACAAGGAGTTTTTCTGGGCTATATGTGATGCCAAAAACCATTGAATATGAAGAACATGATAAGGAGAGCCGAATGATGCACTTAGTATATATATAGCTAAAAAGTTTATAAAAGAGATGCTAAGCGTGTTTGTTGTATGTAAACCAAAAACCCTTTGTTTGTAAGGAATTTGTTAAGTTCAGCAGAACTATGCATTCTGTTCTGGTATATGTGAAGTTAAAATCATTTTTATATACAGAATCTGAAAAGTTCAGCAGTTCCACAACCAATTTGTAGTCTACGTATATTTCTTATAGAGAAAGCTTATTCCACAAATTGTTTGTGGAACTGCTGAAATTTTCATAAGCAAATGGATGCATATAATTTGTCAACTGCTCAAAAGCTTTGTTTAATAGAATTTTGAGAAATAGATAACAAGAATTGATTCTGCTTTCTGTAATGTTAAAAAGTTTTGTGTGGAAGTAAGTTGAACAGAGAAGAAGGATGCATGTCACGTGTTTGTCCTGTTTCAGTATGACAAAATAATATGATATGTATAGGACATCAAGTGTTTCTATAATTAATAAGCTGTCTCTTTAAGAAATATAAAACCCGAACCCGAACCCTAACACTAACCCGAACCCGAACCCAAACCCTAATCCGAACCCAAATCCGAACCCTAACCTGAACCCAAACCTGAAACCGAAACCGAACCTGAAAAGGAACCCTTACACTAACCCAAACCAGAACCCTAATCCTAACTTTAATCCTAACGCGAACACTACCCTGAACCTGAACCTGAACCAGAACCCAAACCCAAACCCAAACCCAAACCCAAACCCAAACATGAACCCGAACAAGAACCTGAATCCTAACCCTAATCCTAAAGTGAACCCTAAAGCGAACACTAACCCGATCCTGAACACTAACACTAAACAGAAACCAAACCCAAAAACAAACCCCAAACCTAACCCTAACCGTAACCGTAAACCTAACAGAAACACGAACCCGAACCCGAAAACGAACCCAAACCCAAACGCAAATCCAAACTCAATCCCGAACCAGAACCAGAACCAGAAACAAAAAAGAACCCAAACCCAAACCAGAACTAGAACCAGAACCCAAACCCTAACCTTAACCCAAATCCTAACTCGAACCCGGACCCGGACCCTAACGCTAACCCTAAACCAAACCCGAACCCAAGCTCAAACACAAACTTGAACCCGAACCCGAACCCTAACCCTAACCAAACCGAATCCTAACCTTAAAACGCGAACCTGAACTCGAACCTGAACCCGAAACCGAAACCAAACCCAAACCCTTTTAATATAAATAATCTGAAAAGTTCAGCAGTTCCACAAACAATTTGTAGTTTACTTATATTTCTTATAGATAAAGCTTATTAATTACAGACACACTTGATGTCCATGATTTCTCTCATCATGCTTTTGACAAAAAATGCCTTTTACTTAAACTACTTGTCTTCTACATGTTATATTCCTTATATTGAATGCTTAGAAAGAAATCATTATACCATTACATTTTGTAGTCTACTTATATTTCTCATAGAGATAGGGATAGCTCATTAACTACATGAATCATGAAACAAGACACACACGTGAGATCCATCCTGCTCTGTTGAACTTACTTCCACACAAATCTTTTTAAGATTACAGAAACCAGAATCAATTCTTGTTTTCTACTTGTCATGGTTCTATTAAACAAAGCTTTTGAGAAGTAGACAAATTAGATGCATTCTTTTGCTTAACTTTTCATATACTTTATATACAAAGATTTTTAAAATATTCTTCAGAACAACTCCAATATAAAAATTACAAGACAAGGTGTTTCTACGGTATATTCTGTTAAAAACATTTTGTATATAAGGAATATGTTAGGTTGAAGACAAGGAGTTTTTCTGGGCTATATGTGATGCCAAAAACCATTGAATATGAAGAACATGATAAGGAGAGCCGAATGATGCACTTAGTATGTATATAGCTAAAAAGTTTATAAAAGAGATGCTAAGCGTGTTTGTTGTATGTAAACCAAAAACCCTTTGTTTGTAAGGAATTTGTTAAGTTCAGCAGAACTATGCATTTTGTTCTGGTGTATGTGAAGTTAAAATCATTTTTATATACAGAATCTGAAAAGTTCAGCAGTTCCACAACCAATTTGTAGTTACGTATATTTCTTATAGAAAAAGTTTATTCCACAAATTTTGTGGAACTGCTGAAATTTTCATAAGCAAATGGATGCATATAATTTGTCAACTGCTCAAAAGCTTTGTTTAATAGAATTATGAGAAATAGATAACAAGAATTGATTCTGCTTTCTGTAATGTTAAAAAGTTTTGTGTAGATGTAAGTTGAACAGAGAAGAAGGATGCATGTCACGTGTGTGTCCTGTTTCAGTATAAGGACAAAATAATATGATATGTATAGGACAAGTGTTTCTATAATTAATAAGCTGTCTCTTTAAGAAATATAAAACCCAAACCCAAACCCTAACCCTAACACTAACCCGAACCCGAACCCAAATCCAAACCCTAACCTGAACCCAAACCCGAAACCGAAACCGAACCTGAAAAGGAACCCTAACACTAACCCGAACCAGAACCCTAATCCTAACTTTAATCCTAACGCGAACACTACCCTGAACCTGAACCTGAACCAGAACCCAAACCCAAACCCAAACCCTAACCTGAAACCGAACATGAACCTGAATCCTAACCCTAATCCTAAAGTGAACCCTAAAGCGAACACTACCCCGAACGTGAACCCGAACACTCAAGAGAACCCAAACCCAAACCCAAACCCAAAACCTAAACCTAACACTAACCGTAACCCTAACACGAACAAGAACCCGAACCTGAAAACAAACCCAAACCCAAACGTAAATCCAAACTCAAACCCGAACCAGAACCAGAACCAGAAACAAAACCAGAACCCAAACCCAAACCAGAACTAGAACCAGAACCCAAACCCTAACCTAAACCCAAATCCTAACTCGAACCCGGACCCGGACCCTAACCCTAACCCTAAACCAAATCCGAACCCAAACTCATACCCAAACCTGAACCTGAACCCGAACCCGAACCCTAACCCAAACCCGAATCCTAACCTTAAAACGCGAACCTGAACTCGAACCTGAACCCGAAACCGAAACCAAACCCAAACCCTTTTAATATAAATAATCTGAAAAGTTCAGCAGTTCCACAAACAATTTTTAGTTTTATTATATTTCTTATAGATTAATCTTATTAATTATATACTCACTTGATGTCCATGATTTCTCATCATACTTTTGACAAAAAATGCCTTTTACTTAAACTACTTGTCTTCTACATGTTATATTCCTTATATTGAATGCTTAGAAAGAAATCATTATACCATTACATTTTGTAGTCTACTTATATTTCTCATAGACATAGGGATAGCTCATTAACTACATGAATCATGAAACAAGACACACACGTGAGATGCATCCTGCTCTGTTGAACTTACTTCCACACAAATCTTTTTAAGATTACAGAAACCAGAATCAATTCTTGTTTTCTACTTGTCATGGTTCTATTAAACAAAGCTTTTGAGAAGTAGACAAATTAGATGCATTCTTTTGCTTAACTTTTCATATACTTTATATACAAAGATTTTTAAAATATTCTTCTGAACTCCAATATAAAAATTACAATACAAGGTGTTTCTACGGTATAATCTGTTAAAAACATTTTGTATATAAGGAATATGTTAGGTTGAAGACAAGGAGTTTTTCTGGGCTATATGTGATGCCAAAAACCATTGAATATGAAGAACATGATAAGGAGAGCCGAATGATGCACTTAGTATATATATAGCTAAAAAGTTTATAAAAGAGATGCTAAGCGTGTTTGTTGTATGTAAACCAAAAACCCTTTGTTTGTAAGGAATTTGTTAAGTTCAGCAGAACTATGCATTCTGTTCTGGTATATGTGAAGTTAAAATCCTTTTTATATACAGAATCTGAAAAGTTCAGCAGTTCCACAACCAATTTGTAGTCTACTTACATTTCTTATAGAGAAAGATTATTCCACAAATTGTTTGTGGATCTGCTGAAATTTTCATAAGCAAATGGATGCATATAATTTGTCAACTGCTCAAAAGCTTTGTTTAATAGAATTTTGAGAAATAGATAACAAGAATTGATTCTGCTTTCTGTAATGTTAAAAAGTTTTGTGTGGAAGTAAGTTGAACAGAGAAGAAGGATGCATGTCACGTGTTTGTCCTGTTTCAGTATGACAAAATAATATGATATGTATAGGACATCAAGTGTTTCTATAATTAATAAGCTGTCTCTTTAAGAAATATAAAACCCGAACCCGAACCCTAACACTAACCCGAACCCGAACCCTAACCCTAATCCGAACCCAAATCCGAACCCTAACCTGAACCCAAACCTGAAACCGAAACCGAACCTGAAAAGGAACCCTTACACTAACCCGAACCAGAACCCTAATCCTAACTTTAATCCTAACGCGAACACTACCCTGAACCTGAACCTGAACCAGAACCCAAACCCAAACCCAAACCCAAACCCAAACCCAAACCCGAACATGAACCTGAATCCTAACCCTAATCCTAAAGTGAACCCTAAAGCGAACACTACCCCGAACCTGAACCCGAACACTAACCAGAACCCAAACCCAAACCCAAACCCAAAACCTAACCCTAACCGTAACCGTAACCCTAACACAAACACGAACCCGAACCCGAAAACGAACCCAAACCCAAACGCAAATCCAAACTCAATCCCAAACCAGAACCAGAACCAGAAACACAAAAGAACCCAAACCCAAACCAGAACTAGAACCAGAACCCAAACCCTAACCTTATCCCAAATCCTAACTCGAACCCGGACCCGGACCCTAACCCTATCCCTATACCAAACCCGAACCAAGCCAAACCAACTCGAACGAACCCAACCTAACCCGAACCCGAACCCGAATCCTAACCTTAAAACGCGAACCTGAACTCGAACCTGAACCCGAAACCGAAACCAAACCCAAACCCTTTTAATATAAATAATCTGAAAAGTTCAGCAGTTCCACAAACAATTTGTAGTTTACTTATATTTCTTATAGATAAAGCTTATTAATTACAGACACACTTGATGTCCATGATTTCTCTCATCATACTTTTGACAAAAAATGCCTAACTTTACTTAAACTACTTGTCTTCTACATGTTATATTCCTTATATTGAATGCTTAGAAAGAAATCATTATACCATTACATTTTGTAGTCTACTTATATTTCTCATAGAGATAGGGATAGCTCATTAACTACATGAATCATGAAACAAGACACACACGTGAGATCCATCCTGCTCTGTTGAACTTACTTCCACACAAATCTTTTTAAGATTACAGATCTTAAGATCAATTCTTGTTTTCTACTTGTCATGGTTCTATTAAACAAAGCTTTTGAGAAGTAGACAAATTAGATGCATTCTTTTGCTTAACTTTTCATATACTTTATATACAAAGATTTTTAAAATATTCTTCAGAACAACTCCAATATAAAAATTACAAGACAAGGTGTTTCTACGGTATAATCTGTTAAAAACATTTTGTATATAAGGAATATGTTAGGTTGAAGACAAGGAGTTTTTCTGGGCTATATGTGATGCCAAAAACCATTGAATATGAAGAACATGATAAGGAGAGCCGAATGATGCACTTAGTATGTATATAGCTAAAAAGTTTATAAAAGAGATGCTAAGCGTGTTTGTTGTATGTAAACCAAAAACCCTTTGTTTGTAAGGAATTTGTTAAGTTCAGCAGAACTATGCATTCTGTTCTGGTATATGTGAAGTTAAAATCATTTTTATATACAGAATCTGAAAAGTTCAGCAGTTCCACAACCAATTTGTAGTCTACGTATATTTCTTATACAGAAGCTTATTCCACAAATTGTTTGTGGAACTGCTGAAATTTTCATAAGCAAATGGATGCATATAATTTGTCAACTGCTCAAAAGCTTTGTTTAATAGAATTTTGAGAAATAGATAACAAGAATTGATTCTGCTTTCTGTAATGTTAAAAAGTTTTGTGTAGAAGTAAGTTGAACAGAGAAGAAGGATGCATCTCACGTGTTGTCCTGTTTCAGTATAAGACAAATAATATGATATGTATAGGATCAAGTGTTTCTATAATTAATAAGCTGTCTCTTTAAGAAATATAAAACCCAACCCAACCCTAAACACTAACACTAACCCGAACCGAACCCAAATCCAAACCCTAACCTGAACCCAAACCTGAAACCGAAACCGAACCTGAAAAGGAACCCTACACTAACCCGAACCAGAAACCTAATCCTAACTTTAATCCTAACGCGAACACTACCCTGAACCTGAACCTGAACCAGAACCCAAACCCAAACCCAAACCCAAACTAACCAACCCGAACCATGAACATGATCCTAACCCTAATCCTAAAGTGAACCCTAAAGCGAACACTACCCCGAACCTGAACCCGAACACTAACCAGAACCCAAACCCAAACCCAAACCCAAAACCTACCCTAACCGTAACCGTAACCCTAACACAAACACGAACCCGAACCCGAAAACGAACCCAAACCCAAACGCAAATCCAAACTCAATCCCAAACCAGAACCAGAACCAGAAACACAAAAGAACCCAAACCCAAACCAGAACTAGAACCAGAACCCAAACCCTAACCTTAACCCAAATCCTAACTCGAACCTGGACCCGGACCCTAATGCTAACCCTAAACCAAACCCGAACCCAAGCTCAAACCCAAACCTGAACCCGAACACGAACCCGAATCCTAACCTTAAAACGCGAACCTGAACTCGAACCTGAACCCGAAACCGAAACCAAACCCAAACCCTTTTAATATAAATAATCTGAAAAGTTCAGCAGTTCCACAAACAATTTGTAGTTTACTTATATTTCTTATAGATAAAGCTTATTAATTACACACTTGATGTCCATGATTTCTCTCATCATACTTTTGACAAAAAATGCCTAACTTTACTTAAACTACTTGTCTTTTACATGTTATATTCCTTATATTGAATGCTTAGAAAGAAATCATTATACCATTACATTTTGTAGTCTACTTATATTTCTCATAGAGATAGGGATAGTTCATTAACTACATGAATCATGAAACAAGACACACACGTGAGATCCATCCTGCTCTGTTGAACTTACTTCCACACAAATCTTTTTAAGATTACAGAAACCAGAATCAATTCTTGTTTTCTACTTGTCATGGTTCTATTAAACAAAGCTTTTGAGAAGTAGACAAATTAGATGCATTCTTTTGCTTAACTTTTCGTATACTTTATATACAAAGATTTTTAAAATATTCTTCAGAACAACTCCAATATAAAAATTACAAGACAAGGTGTTTCTACGATATATTATGTTAAAAACATATTGTATATAAGGAATATGTTAGGTGAAGACAAGGAGTTTTTTCTGGCTATATGTGATGCCAAAAACCATTGAATATGAAGAACATGATAAGGAGATCCGAATGATGCACTTAGTATGTATATAGCTAAAAAGTTTATAAAAGAGATGCTAAGCGTGTTTGTTGTATGTAAACCAAAAACCCTTTGTTTGTAAGGAATTTGTTAAGTTCAGCAGAACTATGCATTTTGTTCTGGTGTATGTGAAGTTAAAATCATTTTTATATACAGAATCTGAAAAGTTCAGCAGTTCCACAACCAATTTGTAGTCTACGTATATTTCTTATAGAGAAAGCTTATTCCACAAATTGTTTGTGGAACTGCTGAAATTTTCATAAGCAAATGGATGCATATAATTTGTCAACTGCTCAAAAGCTTTGTTTAATAGAATTTTGAGAAATAGATAAGAATTGATTCTGCTTTCTGTAATGTTAAAAAGTTTTGTGTAGAAGTAAGTTGAACAGAGAAGGATGCATGACACATCTGTCCTGTTCCAGTATGACAAATTAATATATAATATCAAGTGTTTCTATAATTAATAAGCTGTCTCTTTAAGAAATATAAAACCCTAACCCAAACCCTAACACTAACACTAACCCGAACCCGAACCCAAATCCAAACCCTAACCTGAACCCAAACCCGAAACCGAAACCGAACCTGAAAAGGAACCCTAACACTAACCCGAACCAGAAACCTAATCCTAACTTTAATCCTAACGCGAACACTACCCTGAACCTGAACCTGAACTAGAACCCAAACCCAAACCCAAACCCAAAGTGTAACCTGAACCCGAAACCGATCATGAACCTGAATCCTAACCCTAATCCTAAAGTGAACCCTAAAGCGAACAATACCCCGAACGTGAACCCAAACACTCACCAGAACCCAAACCCAAACCCAAACCCAAACCCAAAACCTAACCCTAACTTAGTAACCCTAACCCGAACACGAACACGAACCCGAACACGAACACGAACAGGAACACGAACCCAAACCGAAATCCAAACTCAAACCAGAACTAGAACCAGAACGAGAACCCAAACCCAAAACAGAACCAGAACGAGAACCCAAATCCAAACCCTAACCTGAACCCAAACCCTAAATCGAACCCGGACTCGGACCCTAACCCTAAACCAAACCCAAACCGAAACTCAAACCCAAACCTGAACCCGAACCCGAACCCTAAACCTAACCCAAACCCGAATCCTAACCCTAAAACGCGAACTTGAACTCGAACCTGAACCCGAAACCGAAACCGAAACCAAACCCAAACGCTTTTAATATAAATAATCTGAAAAGTTCAGCAGTTCCACAAACAATTTGGAGTCTACTTATATTTCTTATAGATAAAGCTTATTAATTACAGACACACTTGATCTGCATAATTTCTCTCATCATACTTTTGACAAAAATGCCTAACTTTACTTAAACTACTTGTCTTCTACATATTATATTCCTTATATTGAATGCTTAGAAAGAAAGCATTATACCATTACATTTTGTAGTCTACTTATATTTCTCATAGAGATAGGGATAGCTTATTAACTACATGAATCATGAAACAAGACACACATGTGAGATGCATCCTTCTCTGTTCAACTTACTTCCACACAAATCTTTTTAAGATTACAGAAACCAGAATCAATTCTTGTTTTGTACTTGTCATGGTTCTATTAAACAAAGCTTTTGAGCAGTAGACAAATTATATGCATTCTTTTGCTTAAATTTTCATATACTTTATATACAAAGATTTTTAAAATATTCTTCAGAACAACTCCAAAAAAAAATTTACAAGACAAGGTGTTTCTACGGTATATTCTGTTAAAATCATTTTGTATATGAATATGTTAGGTTGAAGACAAGGAGTTTTTCTGGGCTATATGTGATGCCAAAAACCATTGAATATGAAGAACATGATAAGGAGAGCCGAATGATGCACTTAGTATGTATATAGCTAAAAAGTTTATAAAAGAGATGCTAAGCGTGTTTGTTGTATGTAAAGCAAAAACCCTTTGTTTGTAAGGAATTTGTTAAGTTCAGCAGAACTATGCATTTTGTTCTGGTGTATGTGAAGTTAAAATCCTTTTTATATACAGAATGAAAATTTCAGCAGTTCCACAACCAATTTGTGGTCTACTTATATATCTTATAGAGAAAGCTTATTCCACAAATTGTTTGTGGAACTGCTGAAATTTTCATAAGCAAATGGATGCATATAATTTGTCAACTGCTCAAAAGCTTTGTTTAATAGAATTATGAGAAATAGATAACAAGAATTGATTCTGCTTTCTGTAATGTTAAAAAGTTTTGTGTGGAAGTAAGTTGAACAGAGAAGAAGGATGCATGTCACGTGTGTGTCCTGTTTCAGTATAAGGACAAAATAATATGATATGTATAGGACATCAAGTGTTTCTATAATTAATAAGCTGTCTCTTTAAGAAATAAAAAACCCAAACCCGAACACTAACACTAACCCGAACCCGAACCCAAACCCAAATCCGAACCCTAACCTGAACCCAAACCTGAATCCGAAACCGAACCTGAAAAGGAACGCTAACACTAACCCGAACCAGAAACCTAATCCTAACTTTAATCCTAACGCGAACACTACCCTGAACCTGAACCTGAACCAGAACCCAAACCCTAACCTGAACCCGAACCCGAACATGAACCTGAATCCTAACCCTAATCCTAAAGTGAGCCCTAAAGCGAACACTACCCCGAACGTGAACCCGAACACTAACCAGAACCCAAACCCAAACCCAAACCCAAAACCTAACCCTAACCCTAACCGTAACCCTAACACGAACACGAACCCGAACCCGAAAACGAACCCAAACCCAAACGCAAATCCAAACTCAAACCCGAACCAGAACCAGAACCAGAAACAAAACCAGAACCCAAACCCAAACCAGAACTAGAACCAGAACCCAAACCCTAACCTTAACCCAAATCCTAACTCGAACCCGGACCCGGACCCTAACCCTAACCCTAAACCAAACCCGAACCCAAACTCAAACCCAAACCTGAACCCGAACCCGAACCCGAACCCTAACCCAAACCCGAATCCTAACCTTAAAACGCGAACCTGAACTCGAACCTGAACCCGAAACCGAAACCAAACCCAAACCCTTTTAATATAAATAATCTGAAAAGTTCAGCAGTTCCACAAACAATTTGTAGTTTACTTATATTTCTTATAGATAAAGCTTATTAATTACTGACACACTTGATGTCCATGATTTCTCTCATCATACTTTTGACAAAAAATGCCTAACTTTACTTAAACTACTTGTCTTCTACATGTTATATTCCTTATATTGAATGCTTAGAAAGAAAGCATTATAGCATTACATTTTGTAGTCTACTTATATTTCTCATAGAGATAGGGATAGCTTAATAACTACATGAATCATGAAACAAGACACACACGTGAGATCCATCCTGCTCTGTTGAACTTACTTCCACACAAATCTTTTTAAGATTACAGAAACCAGAATCAATTCTTGTTTTCTACTTGTCATGGTTCTATTAAACAAAGCTTTTGAGCAGTAGACAAATTAGATGCATTCTTTTGCTTAACTTTTCATATACTTTATATACAAAGATTTTTAAAATATTCTTCAGAACAACTCCAATATAAAAATTACAAGAAAAGGTGTTTCTACGGTATATTCTGTTAAAAACATTTTGTATATAAGGAATATGTTAGGTTGAAGACAAGGAGTTTTTCTGGGCTATATGTGATGCCAAAAACCATTGAATATGAAGAACATGATAAGGAGAGCCGAATGATGCACTTAGTATATATATAGCTAAAAAGTTTATAAAAGAGATGCTAAGCGTGTTTGTAGTATGTAAACCAAAAACCCTTTGTTTGTAAGGAATTTGTTAAGTTCAGCAGAACTATGCATTCTGTTCTGGTATATGTGAAGTTAAAATCCTTTTTATATACAGAATCTGAAAAGTTCAGCAGTTCCACAACCAATTTGTAGTCTACTTATATTTCTTATAGAGAAAGCTTATTCCACAAATTGTTTGTGGAACTGTTGAAATTTTCATAAGCAAATGGATGCATATAATTTGTCAACTGCTCAAAAGCTTTGTTTAATAGAATTTTGAGAAATAGATAACAAGAATTGATTCTGCTTTCTGTAATGTTAAAAAGTTTTGTGTGGAAGCAAGTTGAACAGAGAAGAAGGATGCATGTCACGTGTGTGTCCTGTTTCAGTATAAGGACAAAATAATATGATATGTATAGGACATCAAGTGTTTCTATAATTAATAAGCTGTCTCTTTAAGAAATATAAAACCCGAACCCGAACCCGAACCCGAACCCTAACACTAACCCGAACCCGAACCCTAACCCGAACCCTAACCTGAACCCTAACCTGAAACCGAAACCGAACCTGAAAAGGAACCTAACACTAACCCGAACCAGAACCCTAATCCTAACTTTAATCCTAACGCGAACACTACCCTGAACCTGAACCTGAACCAAAACCAAACCCAAACCCCAAACCCAAACCCTAACCTGAACCCGAACATGAACCTGAATCCTAACCCTAATCCTAAAGTGAGCCCTAAAGCGAACACTACCCCGAACGTGAACCCGAACACTAACCAGAAGCCAAACCCAAACCCAAACCCAAAACCTAACCCTAACCCTAACCGTAACCCTAACCCTAACACGAACCCGAACCCGAAAACGAACCCAAACCCAAACGCAAATCAAAACTCAAACCCGAACCAGAACCAGAACCAGAAACAAAACCAGAACCCAAACCCAAACCAGAACTAGAACCAGAACCCAAACCCTAACCTTAACCCAAATCCTAACTCGAACCCGGACCCGGACCCTAACCCTAACCCTAAACCAAACCCGAACCAAACTCAAACCCAAACCTGAACCCGAACCCTAACCCTAACCCAAACCCGAATCCTAACCTTAAAACGCGAACGTGAACTCGAACCTGAACCCGAAACCGAAACCAAACCCAAACCCTTTTAATATAAATAATCTGAAAAGTTCAGCAGTTCCACAAACAATTTGTAGTTTACTTATATTTCTTATAGATAAAGCTTATTAATTACAGACACACTTGATGTCCATGATTTCTCTCATCATGCTTTTGACAAAAAATGCCTTTTACTTAAACTACTTGTCTTCTACATGTTATATTCCTTATATTGAATGCTTAGAAAGAAAGCATTATAGCATTACATTTTGTAGTCTACTTATATTTCTCATAGAGATAGGGATAGCTCATTAACTACATGAATCATGAAACAAGACACACACGTGAGATCCATCCTGTTCTGTTGAACTTACTTCCACACAAATCTTTTTAAGATTACAGAATTCAGAATCAATTCTTGTTTTCAACTTGTCATGGTTCTATTAAACAAAGCTTTTGAGCAGTAGACAAATTAGATGCATTCTTTTGCTTAACCTTTCATGTACTTTATATACAAAGGTTTTTAAAATATTCTTCAGAACAACTCCAATATAAATGTTACAAGACAAGGTGTTTCTACGGTATAATCTGTTAAAAACATTTTGTATATAAGGAATATGTTAGGTTGAAGACAAGGAGTTTTTCTGGGCTATATGTGATGCCAAAAACCATTGAATATGAAGAACATGATAAGGAGAGCCGAATGATGCACTTAGTATATATATAGCTAAAAAGTTTATAAAAGAGATGCTAAGCGTGTTTGTTGTATGTAAACCAAAAACCCTTTGTTTGTAAGGAATTTGTTAAGTTCAGCAGAACTATGCATTCTGTTCTGGTATATGTGAAGTTAAAATCCTTTTTATATACAGAATCTGAAAAGTTCAGCAGTTCCACAACCAATTTGTAGTCTACGTATATTTCTTATACAGAAAGCTTATTCCACAAATTGTTTGTGGAACTGCTGAAATTTTCATAAGCAAATGGATGCATATAATTTGTCAACTGCTCAAAAGCTTTGTTTAATAGAATTATGAGAAATAGATAACAAGAATTGATTCTGCTTTCTGTAATGTTAAAAAGTTTTGTGTAGATGTAAGTTGAACAGAGAAGAAGGATGCATGTCACGTGTGTGTCCTGTTTCAGTATAAGGACAAAATAATATGATATGTATAGGACAAGTGTTTCTATAATTAATAAGCTGTCTCTTTAAGAAATATAAAACCCAAACCCAAACCCTAACCCTAACACTAACCCGAACCCGAACCCAAATCCAAACCCTAACCTGAACCCAAACCCGAAACCGAAACCGAACCTGAAAAGGAACCCTAACACTAACCCGAACCAGAACACTAATCCTAACTTTAATCCTAACGCGAACACTACCCTGAACCTGAACCTGAACCAGAACCCAAACCCAAACCCAAACCCTAACCTGAAACCGAACATGAACCTGAATCCTAACCCTAATCCTAAAGTGAACCCTAAAGCGAACACTACCCCGAACGTGAACCCGAACACTCAAGAGAACCCAAACCCAAACCCAAACCCAACACCTAACCCTAACACTAACCGTAACCCTAACACGAACACGAACCCGAACCTGAAAACAAACCCAAACCCAAACGTAAATCCAAACTCAAACCCGAACCAGAACCAGAACCAGAAACAAAACCAGAACCCAAACCCAAACCAGAACTAGAACCAGAACCCAAACCCTAACCTTAACCCAAATCCTAACTCGAACCCGGACCCGGACCCTAACCCTAACCCTAAACCAAACCCGAACCCAAACTCAAACCCAAACCTGAACCCGAACCCGAACCCGAACCCTAACCCTAACCCAAACCCGAATCCTAACCTTAAAACGCGAACCTGAACTCGAACCTGAACCCGAAACCGAAACCAAACCCAAACCCTTTTAATATAAATAATCTGAAAAGTTCAGCAGTTCCACAAACAATTTGTAGTTTACTTATATTTCTTATAGATAAAGCTTATTAATTACTGACACACTTGATGTCCATGATTTCTCTCATCATACTTTTGACAAAAAATGCCTAACTTTACTTAAACTACTTGTCTTCTACATGTTATAGTCCTTATATTGAATGCTTAGAAAAAAAGCATTATAGCATTACATTTTGTAGTCTACTTATATTTCTCATAGAGATAGGGAGAGCTTATTAACCACATGAATCATGAAACAAGACACACATGTGAGATGCATCCTTCTCTGTTGAACTTACTCCCACACAAATCTTTTTAAGATTACAGAAACCAGAATCAATTCTTGTTTTGTACTTGTCATGGTTCTATTAAACAAAGCTTTTGAGCAGTAGACAAATTATATGCATTCTTTTGCTTAAATTTTCATATACTTTATATACAAAGATTTTTAAAATATTCTTCAGAACAACTCCAATATAAAAATTAGAAGACAAGGTGTTTCTACGGTATATTCTGTTAAAAACATTTTGTATATGAATATGTTAGGTTGAAGACAAGGAGTTTTTCTGGGCTATATGTGATGCCAAAAACCATTGAATACGAAGAACATGATAAGAAGAGCCGAATGATGCTAGTATGTATATAGCTAAAAAGTTTATAAAAGAGATGCTAAGCGTGTTTGTTGTATGTAAACCAAAAACCCTTTGTTTGTAAGGAATTTGTTAAGTTCAGCAGAACTATGCATTTTGTTCTGGTGTATGTGAAGTTAAAATCATTTTTATATACAGAATCTGAAAAGTTCAGCAGTTCCACAACCAATTTGTAGTTACGTATATTTCTTATACAGAAAGCTTATTCCACAAATTGTTTGTGGAACTGCTGAAATTTTCATAAGCAAATGGATGCATATAATTTGTCAACTGCTCAAAAGCTTTGTTTAATAGAATTATGAGAAATAGATAACAAGAATTGATTCTGCTTTCTGTAATGTTAAAAAGTTTTGTGTAGAAGTAAGTTGAACAGAGAAGAAGGATGCATGTCACGTGTGTGTCCTGTTTCAGTATAAGGACAAAATAATATGATATGTATAGGACAAGTGTTTCTATAATTAATAAGCTGTCTCTTTAAGAAATATAAAACCCAAACCCAAACCTTACCCTAACACTAACCCGAACCCGAACCCAAATCCAAACCCTAACCTGAACCCAAACCCGAAACCGAAACCGAACCTGAAAAGGAACCCTAACACTAACCCGAACCAGAACCCTAATCCTAACTTTAATCCTAACGCGAACACTACCCTGAACCTGAACCTGAACCAGAACCCAAACCCAAACCCAAACCCTAACCTGAAACCGAACATGAACCTGAATCCTAACCCTAATCCTAAAGTGAACCCTAAAGCGAACACTACCCCGAACGTGAACCCGAACACTCAAGAGAACCCAAACCCAAACCCAAACCCAAAACCTAACACGAACACTAACCGTAACCCTAACACGAACACGAACCCGAACCTGAAAACAAACCCAAACCCAAACGTAAATTCAAACTCAAACCCGAACCAGAACCAGAACCAGAAACAAAACCAGAACCCAAACCCAAACCAGAACTAGAACCAGAACCCAAACCCTAACCTTAACCCAAATCCTAACTCGAACCCGGACCCGGACCCTAACCCTAACCCTAAACCAAATCCGAACCCAAACTCAAACCCAAACCTGAACCCGAACCCGAACCCGAACCCGAACCCTAACCCAAACCCGAATCCTAACCTTAAAACGCGAACCTGAACTCGAACCTGAACCCGAAACCGAAACCAAACCCAAACCCTTTTAATATAAATAATCTGAAAAGTTCAGCAGTTCCACAAACAATTTGTAGTTTACTTATATTTCTTATAGATAAGCTTATTAATTACAGACACACTTGATGTCCATGATTTCTCTCATCATACTTTTGACAAAAAATGCCTAACTTTACTTAAACTACTTGTCTTCTACATGTTATAGTCCTTATATTGAATGCTTAGAAAAAAAGCATTATAGCATTACATTTTGTAGTCTACTTATATTTCTCATAGAGATAGGGAGAGCTTATTAACCACATGAATCATGAAACAAGACACACACGTGAGATCCATCCTGTTCTGTTGAACTTACTTCCACACAAATCTTTTTAAGATTACAGAATTCAGAATCAATTCTTGTTTTCAACTTGTCATGGTTCTATTAAACAAAGCTTTTGAGCAGTAGACAAATTAGATGCATTCTTTTGCTTAACCTTTCATGTACTTTATATACAAAGGTTTTTAAAATATTCTTCAGAACAACTCCAATATAAATGTTACAAGACAAGGTGTTTCTACGGTATAATCTGTTAAAAACATTTTGTATATAAGGAATATGTTAGGTTGAAGACAAGGAGTTTTTCTGGGCTATATGTGATGCCAAAAACCATTGAATATGAAGAACATGATAAGGAGAGCCGAATGATGCACTTAGTATATATATAGCTAAAAAGTTTATAAAAGAGATGCTAAGCGTGTTTGTTGTATGTAAACCAAAAACCCTTTGTTTGTAAGGAATTTGTTAAGTTCAGCAGAACTATGCATTCTGTTCTGGTATATGTGAAGTTAAAATCCTTTTTATATACAGAATCTGAAAAGTTCAGCAGTTCCACAACCAATTTGTAGTCTACTTACATTTCTTATAGAGAAAGATTAGTCCACAAATTGTTTGTGGATCTGCTGAAATTTTCATAAGCAAATGGATGCATATAATTTGTCAACTGCTCAAAAGCTTTGTTTAATAGAATTTTGAGAAATAGATAACAAGAATTGATTCTGCTTTCTGTAATGTTAAAAAGTTTTGTGTGGAAGTAAGTTGAACAGAGAAGAAGAATGCATGTCACGTGTGTGTCCTGTTTCAGTATGACAAAATAATATGATATGTATAGGACATCAAGTGTTTCTATAATTAATAAGCTATCTCTTTAAGAAATATAAAACCCGAACCCGAACCCTAACACTAACCCGAACCCGAACCCTAACCCTAATCCGAACCCAAATCCGAACCCTAACCTGAACCCAAACCTGAAACCGAAACTGAACATGAAAAGGAACCCTTACACTAACCCGAACCAGAACCCTAATCCTAACTTTAATCCTAACGCGAACACTACCCTGAACCTGAACCTGAACCAGAACCCAAACCCAAACCCAAACCCAAACCCAAACCCAAACCCGAACATGAACCTGAATCCTAACCCTAATCCTAAAGTGAACCCTAAAGCGAACACTACCCCGAACCTGAACCCGAACACTAACCAGAACCCAAACCCAAACCCAAACCCAAAACCTAACCCTAACCGTAACCGTAACCCTAACACAAACACGAACCCGAACCCGAAAACGAACCCAAACCCAAACGCAAATCCAAACTCAATCCCAAACCAGAACCAGAACCAGAAACACAAAAGAACCCAAACCCAAACCAGAACTAGAACCAGAACCCAAACCCTAACCTTAACCCAAATCCTAACTCGAACCTGGACCCGGACCCTAATGCTAACCCTAAACCAAACCCGAACCCAAGCTCAAACCCAAACCTGAACCCGAACACGAACCCGAATCCTAACCTTAAAACGCGAACCTGAACTCGAACCTGAACCCGAAACCGAAACCAAACCCAAACCCTTTTAATATAAATAATCTGAAAAGTTCAGCAGTTCCACAAACAATTTGTAGTTTACTTATATTTCTTATAGATAAAGCTTATTAATTACACACTTGATGTCCATGATTTCTCTCATCATACTTTTGACAAAAAATGCCTAACTTTACTTAAACTACTTGTCTTTTACATGTTATATTCCTTATATTGAATGCTTAGAAAGAAATCATTATACCATTACATTTTGTAGTCTACTTATATTTCTCA
>JAWVWN010002786.1:0-12995 GCA_037367305.1 Phrynocephalus vlangalii | reverse complement strand
GGGGGGGCCAAAAAAACAACAAACAGAAGCGAGGAGACCCCCCGCACTCATATCGTTACCCCGCATAAGAAATTTTCACCCGGAAGGCAGGTACTTGAAAGGTGGTGGGACGCGCAAAAGGGGGGGTGGTCGCACTTTTTTTCTGTTAACTCCGGAGCTGGTGGGTAAACATTTTAAAAGCTCCGGAGCTGGGAGCCATTTGCCCCGGGGGTTTAGGGGTCTGTATAAAACGCCTTTGTTTTTTAAATTTGCAGTAGTTAACAGTTAGGGGGAAAAATGGACAATCATAGTGTGCTAGGATGCTAGTATGTGTACATGGGATTCCACCCCCCCACTCCCCACCCCCACCCCTATCTTTTAATCTTCCCCCTGGCACTGGAGATACCATGCTAGAGGCACTAAAATGTGTTTAAGACCGGGGTTGAAATTTTAAGTGGGGAATTCAGGACCAGAGGGAAAAAAAAAACAGAGTGGAAAACGGCTTTGAATTTTATTTATTTATTCATTTATGAAATTTATATACCGCTCCTTCTCATAGCTGCATGGTATTGGGTCTTTTCTTACTTTGTTTTTTCTCTCAGGGTAGACAAAAGGTCCTCTTTTGGATGGCAGTTCTTGAACCCCTCAGGCCGAGTGGCCTGAATCAAAAAAAGAACTTGCAGCAAGTAAAGGGGAAAAGGGGGAAAAGGGAAAAAGGAAAAAGAAGAGAAAAGAAAACCAACCCTTTCTGTGCTTGTTCTCCCTAAAGTTGCTAGGGGGATTAATTGACTCCCTAGATGCCCGAAGACTTTGTCTCCCCTGATTTCGAAGCTAAGAGGGTCGGCCCTGGTTAGTATTTGGAGGGGAAAACCCACCAGGGAATACCACGTGGTAGGCGGCCGGGAGTGGGAACTGGCAAACCACTCCAGTATTCTGCAAGAAAACCCATGGACATGGGGTCCAAAGAGCAGTCATGACTCATGACAGAGATGGGCACGACTTAAAAAAAAAATTTTTCGAGTTGTCGTTAGTGGGGCCCGGTTCCGTTTCGGGTCGTTTCCCTTTTTCGCGAAAATTAGCAAAAAATAGTCGGTGCGTTTTTTTGTTTTTTCGTTTTCGTTAGTAATGGGTTTTTTGGGGGGATAGAGGGCTCCAGGAGGCACCTCTGTGGGGTGGGTGGCTCCGCTGGCCCGCTATAAAGGGAAAGCGGGCTCCTGGAGGCACCCGTGGGTGCCTCTATCCTCACCACTAGGAAGGGGAAGCAGGCTCCAAGAGACCCCTCAACATGGGGGTCTCCCCTCCTCACCTGCTGCTGCAAAATGGCATGCAATAGCCATATGGATATGCATACCAGTTGCAGACAGTGAGACCAGTGAACCCGCCAGAGGCATAGGGTGATGCTAAGGCTCTCGCACCGCCATGTCTCACAAAGAAGGGAATCGTACTTGCGTGTAGTGCAATGCAAGTAGATCTGGACTTAGGGTTAAGGTGGGTTAGTGCAAGGGCTAGGGTTAGGCTAGTGACGGGTAAGGTTACGGTAGGCTAGTGGGTTGCACCTCTGGGTGCCTCTCTGACCCACTAAGAAGACAGTCTGTGACGTATGGGTAAGGAGTCAAGGATTAGGGTTAGGGTTAGGGGGCTAGGGCAGGTTTTAGGGGGCTTTTTGGCACATCCCAGAAGTCTCCATGGCCAAGTGGCCATGCGATTGGGTGGGATGGCTCCAAAAATTTGCATGGTCGTCTACTCCCACATGGCTGGCCACTCGGCCAGCCCATCATTGCGCAGGTGTAAATAAAATAAAATAAAAAAAAAATCAATGGAGGACAGAGGAGGAGGGAGAGACATTTTGTTGCAAGAAAAAACCCACTGATACTGTGAAAAATCTGGCAGTTTATAAATTTTCGCGTGTTTCTGTTGTGCTTGTGTGTTTTTGGACCACGATTTCAAAAACAATATTGCGTTCGCCGCCCCATTTTGGATTCCCCGCCCACCCCCGCATGGCATGGCGGTCCGGCGGCCCCGGACGGGGGGGGGGGGAGGCGGGACCCCCCCTCAGAAACCACCCCTCCGGTAGGTGCCCTGCGCCCTTAACCAAGCAGGCATTTTTCCGCCTGCTTTTTTGGCCGGGAATGGGTGGGGGGAGAGTTTTAAAAATTTTTTCCTGTGCCGTCCGTGCCGCTTGCTTGCGCTTTAATTGCGGCGGCCGGCGGCGGGACTGGGCTTTTTGTGGCTGCGAGCCTGCGGCGAGTCCCACCCGAGCAGCCCAGGACGGGGGGATGGGGGGGGGGAGGCCGGGGGGCCTCCAGAAACAACCCTCTGGTAGGTGCCCTGAGGCACGGCAGGCATTTTTCCGCTGCTTTTGGCGGGAACCGGGTTTTTTAACTTTAAAACTTTTTTTCTGTGCCGCGTGCATCGGCGATCGACGATGCAAGGAACGAGCACGACAAAATCAGACCAAATTTTTTCGTTCGTTGGTTCGAGCTCCCAAATCTGGGCGGAAGTAATTCCCGTTACCCTTTCCGTA
The DNA here is from genome assembly GCA_037367305.1 of Phrynocephalus vlangalii. NCBI lineage: Eukaryota > Metazoa > Chordata > Lepidosauria > Squamata > Agamidae > Phrynocephalus > Phrynocephalus vlangalii. The sequence goes on along the minus strand of JAWVWN010002786.1, from coordinate 10,492 downwards.
GAGTAACGGAGCCGAGTAACGGGAAACGGAAACGGGAATACCGCTAAGTCGTGCCCTCTCTATCTGATATAATGAACAACAACATGGGGATATAATTAACACAGCCCCAAAGTAAAGGAAGGGACGAGGAGTAAAAATAAAATAAAAGGCAGATGATCCTTTGTGATTTTCGTTCAGCCCCAATTAGGGAGATGACCTGGAGTCACTCTCCCATCACCTGAGTGCTGTGGGTAAAATTTCTCCCCCCTGCAGGACATCTTCTTCCCTGTGGCCCTGTTGCTGGGATTTGCTGGTGTGAAGAAGGGGCCCAGCCCAAAGGGCAGTGGAATGGGGGTCGAGGCCGTACCCAACTGAAAGGAGCAGCGGCTGAAAACAAGCAAAAAGCAGAAGCAGTTTCGCTTATAGGTCTTTGAAAGCCACTTCGGGGCTCTTCTGACCTTTTGTCCCCAAAACTGTTTATGGGAAAGTATCCATTTCTGTTGTAAAATTTGGGTTTTTTTCCTTTAATTGAGAGTATAAAATAAAACAAACAAACTGTTTTACCACAGGGGAAATGTCAAAGGAGTTTAAAAAAATATCCGGTTCACCAAGCCCTTTTGTTTTCTAAATGAAACAACCCCTCTGCTTTTTAAAATCTTTTCTACAAGGGCTTAAATAGAAAAAAAAAACATTTTTACTTCAGATGATCTTCAGCTAAATCAGAAAAATAAAAAGAATTAAAGGGGGGACACCCCACCCTCAAGTAGGTGGGAGGCGCTGATGGTGTGGTTGTGGCAAAAAAAATTACATGTCTGCTTTTCTCTCTGGGTCAAAGATGGTGAAGAAAGAAGGAGGGTATTTGTACACGACCCCTAAACTCGCAGCAAAAGGGCTCCCAGCTCGGAGCTTACAATTGTTTCCCACCAGCCCCGGAGTTTGCAAAAAATTTAAAGTCGCCACGCCCACTAAGGCGTTCAGCCATTTTCTTGTACCTGCTCTGGGGGGTGAAAATCCCCAGGCCCGTTTTAAATTGGGAGTGCGGGGCTTCCTCGCTTCTGGTTTTTTTGTTTGTTGTTTTGCCCCCCGCCCTTTAAGAGAAGGCAAAAAAAAAAAAAAAGAAGAGAAGGAATCGGGCAACCATGGGGTCGGGGAGCTTTGTAGGTGAGCCTGATTGTTTTCCTCTTTTTTTCCTCTCTCCCCTCTGCAGACAGGGGCAAGGAAGTGCAGAGGGGGTGGGGAGCAGAAAAGAGCAACGAACCCCAAGATCCCCGGTCCCAATTTAAGTGGCCGCGGATAAGAAATAAGAACCTAAGAAGAACCATGCTGGATCAGGCCAAAGGCCCATCTGTCCGTTCCTGTATCTCACAGCGGCCCCACCCGATGTGTTTGGGGGCCATGAGACTAGATATCTGTCTCCTGATACCACTCTCCTGATCTGGCCCTTGAAGTACCCTGGTTTAAACCTGGAGGTTACACACTCCATCTGGGTTTTTAACCCTTTATGGCTTTTCCTCAGGAATCTGTCCAATCCCCTTTTGAAGCATCCCGGTCGATGCCATCACCCATTGTGTGGCACGGAGTTCCATAGATTACAACGGCTGGGTGAAAAAATATTTTTTTTGTCAGTTCTTACCTCCCAGCCCTCAATTTGGTGTATGCCCCTAGTTTGGTATTTTGGGAGGGGAGAAGAGCTTTTCCCCCTATCCACTTGATCATGCCCTGCATTATTTTTTACGTTTCAATCATATCCCCCCTCAATCGCCCTTTTTTCCCGACTAAAGGGCCCAAAAATTTTAGCCCTTTTTTCATAAGGGAGGTGCCCCCGCCCGTAATATTTTGTCCTCTCTTCTGCACCTTTTCCAGTTCCAATATGTTTTTTGAGATGCGGTGACCCGAATTGTACACAATACTCCAGGTGGGGCCTTCTATTGTTTTTTATAATGGATTATAAGTTGGTGTTTTATTTTCAATCCCCTTTTTTTATAAACCCCAGCTGGAATTGGCCTTCTTTACCGCTGCCAACATTTGGGGGGACACCCCATGGAGCTGTCCACCAACACCCAAGATCTCTTTCCTGTCCGTCACAGATAATCGAGCCATGAGTTGATAGATGAAGTTTGGATTTTTTTCCCCCAAAATGTTACTTTACATTTGGTTCATTAAAACGCATTTTTCCCTTTCTCAAAAGCCCCTTCCCCCGTTTTGGGAGATCCCTTTTGGAGTCTTCACAATCTTCTCTGGTTTTTCCACACGGAAAAAATTTTGTGCATCGGCAAATTGGCCACCTCACTGTTTATCCCCGTTCCAGGTCTTTTTGAAAGATTTAAAAAAACACGGTCCCCGGACAGAGCCCCGGGGACACCCCTTTTCACTTTCTCCTTGTGAAAATTTCCCCCTTGAACCCTACTCTTTTTTTCCCCGGGATCTAACCAGTTCTCAATCCATAAGAGGACCTGCCCTCTTATCCCCTGACGTGCAATTTTCTAGCAGCCTTTGGTGGGGGGATGTGTCAAAAGCATTTTGAAAATCCAGATAGACTTATCAACCCGGTTTCCCCCCCAAATCCACGTGCCTGTTGACCTTTTAAAAAAATTTTCAAAGGGTTTGTCAGACAAGATTTACCCTTACAGGGCCATGTTTTTTTCTCTCAGCAAGGTTTGTTCTTTATGTGTTTTAAGATTTTCTCTTGGTGAGGCTTTCCCCCTTTCCCTGGGCAGATGTAAGGGCCCTAACCGGGCCTGTAGTTTCCTGGGTCCCCTCCTTCCTTTTTTAAAAAATTGGGTGTGAATCTGTATCCTCCAGTCCCTGGCGCTGTGGCCATTTTAAGAGCAAGTTGATAAAACCCTTTAAAGAGATCTGCAATTTCATTTTCAGTTCCCAAATAACCCTTGGGTGGATGCCATTGGGCGGTGACTTGTTAATCCTAAATTTTCAATTAGTCTAAAACCCTCTCTCTTTTAAACCTGTATTTGTTTTTAATTCTTTAGTAAAAGAGGGGCGGCTCAGGCAGCGGAACCCGCTCTTGGGGGTCGTGTGAAAAGGCCCCCGGAGAAAAACAGGTGGCAGAAGTGGGGGGGGGGGAGCCATAGGCACAAGAAAAAAATTTTTGGATATTGGTTAGTGGTAAAGGGAGGCAGCCCCTTTAGTAGTCAAAAATTTCCCCTAATATCCAGTATGAGGCACATGCAAGGTTGTTATTATCCCAAAATTTTCTGCCTTGTTAAAAAAAAAAAACCCAAAACCCCTGAAAGTCAAAACTTACTCATCATCCCCAGCAGTGATTTTCGTGCATGTTTCCTTTGGGAAGCAAGCCCCCCCCCCCCGCAGAGCTCACCCCCTGCACAGGGTGCCCTGGAGGAAGCCATGCTGCAAACAACGTCCCTTTGAATAATTTCATACAAGGATGGGGGGCAGATGCTCACTGAAAGAGGGGTTTGGGATTTCCCTTGGAAATCCTAAATTTCTGTTGTTAAACCCAAACAATGGCTGTTGGGTCAGGAGGAGGGGAGAACCTGAATTAGGTCTTTTATTTGGGAAAAGGCTTCGGGAGGAGAACGACCCGAGAGGACCCCCCCCAACCCCTCTTCAGGATACTGAATGTGTTCCCATTAACCCCTTAGCATAGTGGGCACTGCACAATCCTGACCTGCCCCCAGTGTTTTCAGAATGAGTGGAGCAGGAGTAAGCAACTCCAACTTTTTGTGTTACGGATCACCGGACACAGAGTTTCGGGGTGCAATCTGGTGTCGGCAGATTCTGTCTCTCTCCTGGGTGCGCGCGCGTGGTGGTGTGTGTGTGTGATGATGATGATGATTCTACTCCTGAGCGCCAGTCTTTATTAGTAGAGAGAACAATAGATACACAGGAGTCTTCGTGGAGGGAATGCAGCCTTTTTGTGAGACCAAAAAACAGTAAATAAGTACCAATGGAGAGGAAAACTTTCCTAGGGGGGGGGAAAATGCTCCCCAGCTAGTGAGGGATTATTGATAAGGACAGGGAAAATCTTTGGTCCTGGCAGATGTATCCTGATATTGTTTATCTGCCATCCCGTTTGCTTGGCCTTCTTGCCTACCAGCACTCCTGGTATCTGCTTGGTCCTGGGGATGTGGGAAATAAAAGGTCAAACAGCCCCCCTAGGCCCTTTAGTTTCCCTTTGGCTTGCCAATGTTGGGGTCAGAAACATGGCAAGATATTACCAACCAACGTCAATTTTTTTGGGGGGGGGGGTCAGTTTTCTGCCCCGCATCATCCCGATGCCATTTTAAAAAAAGGCCCCAAAACTGAAAAGGGCAAAGCCAAAAGGGACTGGAGACCAACTCAAAGTTGAAAAGCTGACTATTTGGAATTCAATGGGGTGTGTTTGGGAGGGGGGGGGGGGAAACCCTACAACCCCTTTAAAAAAGGGGCTTGCATATTTTCAGACCCCCCAGGAGTGGCCAGTAGTGAGTTTTCCCTTTGTTTGCTGGGGGGGCATTTATTGGGCAAATGGGGTTTGCGGTGACAACGTCCCCAGGAGGCTAAGGATACTTGTAACCATTAGCTACCCTTGCGTTTCAGGGAAACCTTCAGCCTCCTCTTCCTCATTCTCCTTTCACACGCAGGCCTCCTCAGGAGCTGGCCCAAAATCGCAAAGGCAGCCATCTTGAAATGAAGCAAGCAAAACAGCCCTTTTTGGAGTTTTGCAGCTCCCGGGAATTTTTTTAGCTGCCATTATTGTTGTTTCTGCTGATTATTTGACATTTTTGTGCTGTGCTTTCTGCCTCCCTATTCCATAGTTGATTTGTTTCTTGCAAATAATTGGGGGAAGGCCAAGTTATTAGGGGAAAGAGGGTGTCTCCCCCGCTCAGAGGTTGCCAGGTTTGGTCCTCCCCTTTCTTCCCAACGCTTGGTCCCATCGCAAGGCCTTCCTCCCAGCATTCCAAGGCAGCGGCTGATACATAACTGGGTGCCATCTTTTGGAAGGGCATCATGGTCCCCGGTCCCGGGCCGAGCTGTGTTAAGGGAGGAGGTTGACCACGCAGGGTGTAAAAATCCCCCACGACTGTCTTAGGATCCATTCGTGGAATGAAAAAGCTTTTATTGGTCAAAAGGGATTTTGAGCCCGAGGGCTCCCCTTTCTATTAATGGCTCATTCTTACTCATGAGAAGATTCTACGTTGACTTCATACGGGGTATGCATGTTCCCACCAGTGTAGCCCTGCCCCCAAAATAAGGGCCACATATGATCCATGGCACCTTGTGCCTTTTGGATGGGCAGTCTATGTTCCTGATGGTACTTGTGATGTCCTACAAATTGGAAAATGAAAGGGGCTATCGGGGAGCAGAGGTGGCTGCATCATTGGAATTATTTCAGAAGAAGTATTGGTCCCCCTCTGTTCCTAATGACAACACCATTCCGGGCCCCAATGGCAACTGCCGGGATCATCCCTAACCCTAACCAAAACCCAACCCTAACCTAACCCTGCCCTACCCTAGCCTCCCCAAACCCCTAACCCATGTCCCCTCTCATGCACCCTCATGCACAGCACCCAGAGAGAGAAAAAAAAGAGAGTCACACAGCACGCCCCTGCACAGCTGTTGGAGAGGACCCCCCCAATAGGTGGTCAGTCGGATGGGGAGAGGGTTGTTATGAAAGTCCTCATACCCACCCAAACCCTGCCGGGGTGAGTCTAAAAATGAAGGTTTTGGATTTATCTAAACCCCAAACCCCATAGGGCGTGTGGGAAAACCCTATGGCATGGGTCCCAAAAGGTAGCACTCGGACCCCTTTCTGTGGGCACCCGAATCCCCCCTTTCCCTACCCACTGTATACAGGTTAAATTACTGTATTGGCACTTTGCAAAAAAATTACGGGGTTTTTGACTGCATTTTGGGGCATCGGTTCAAAAAGGTTCGCCATCACTGCACTAGGGTTTTATAGGTGACACCCGGCATTTTGAATTTTGCCTAGAAATGGATCGAAGCCAGTAAAGTTGCTGTAACCCAACTGGTGTGAGAGAGAGATCCCTTTTTCCCAGTTCCATTTGCAACCGGCTGCTGCATTTTGAACCCAGCTTTTCCTTGCCAGAGTCACCCCACGTTGAGTGTCTTCCTGTAATCCAGCCGGATGTGATTTAAGGCATGGTCACCATAGCCAGATGAGACATCTCCAGGAATGGGTGCAGCCAGTGCCTTGGGCTGAGACCACTGCTGAGACCTGGGCATCCAGGCTCAGAGATGAATCCAGGAGCATCCCAAGCTGTCCATCTGTGTTTTCAGAAGGAGTGTAACCCCCATCCACCACAGGCTGCATCTCTATTCCCTGCTCTATTTTTTTTGAATGACCAGGAGCACCTCTGTCTGGTCTGGATTAAGTTTTTGTTAATTCACCCCTTTCCGACTCTAGATACTGATCTAGAGCTGAATCAGCTTCCTCAGGTTTAGATGGCATGGACAGGTAGAGTTGGGTGTCACCTGCATACTGGTGACACCGTACCTCAATACCCCTGACAACTTATCCCAGTTGTTTCCTGTAGATATTAAATAGACATGGGCACGACTTGGCGAAATTGTCGTTTCCGTTTTTTGGGTATCGTTTCCGTTACGTAACGGAAAAAGGTAATGACAATTAAGCTGTCAGGGAAATCGAACTCGAACCGAAAAAAAGAAAAATTGGATCTGATTTGTCATTGTCGTTCCTGGCATCGCGCGGCGATCGCGCGATGCCAAGCGGCACAGAAAAAAAGTTTTAAAAATAAAAAAACCCCGATTCCCGGCCAAAAAAGCAAGCGAAAATATGCTGCCTGAGGGCACCTACCAGAGGGTTTGTTTCTGGGGGGGGGGGTCCCAGCCTCCCCCCTTCTGTCCTGGGCGGCTGGTACCGGGGTGGGGGGGGCATCCTCGGCGTCTCCATTTGCCATGCGGTGCGGGGGGATCCAAAATGGCGTCCGCAATACTTTTTTTGAAATCGTGGTCCAAAATCCACCAAAGCACCACAGAAACATGCGAAAATTAGCTATTTTAAATGCTTGAATTTTTACAGTAGCAGCAGTGGGTTTTTTTTTAGCAGTAAAAGGTCACATGATTTTATTTTATTTTATTTTTATTTTTATTTTTTACACCTGCGCAATGATGGGCTGGCCATGGGATGGAACCCTTTCAAATTTTTGGACCCATTCTACCAATCGCATGGCCAGGTTTTGACTGACACTTCTGGATGTGCAAGAGGCATAAAAAGGCAAGGCACTCCCAGAAGAGTCGCAGTCCGGGCTTGGTATGGGTGGAGCAGGCTGTGTGTAGCTGGCTGCTGGGCTAGACTAGTTTCGATTTCGCGGAGCCTTTAGATTTCGTTAGGCAGGCAGGGAGGGAATTGATTCAATTGAAATTTTTAGGAAATAATAATAATTCCTTTCATTCTCTGTGGGGAATAGCAATGCAGTTTATTATTTTTTATTCTCCTGCAGTTTGTTAGGATTTCTTTTCTGATAGTGCTTCAAAGGGGGGGGGGAGGTTTGAGTGGGAGGGGAGGTGTGGATTTATTTTAAAATTTTCATTTGCTTGGTGGCAAGCCAAGGTCCTTTCATACCCTGCCTGCAGCTCTGCTGTGGGTGCACTGCCCACTTTGTTTGCAATAAAAATTGCAATTGCTTTATTCGATGCAGTCTTGTGCAGCAAGTCAGTTTAAAGTGTTTTCCGCCTGCTCTGGGTCATTGCGGGACCGCGCCCGCGCCCGCGCGCCCGCGCGCCCGCCCCTCCCCCTTGCGCTGCCGCCGCCGCCCATGGCCCCCCCCCCCCCCGCCCACCACCTAGGGTGCAAAAACATAGCGCCGGCGGGACGCCACTCGTGGGACGTCAAATCGCGTGAAATCGCGGGGGGTAACGACAAACGACAAAGGGACACGACGAAACGAAAAATTTTTTAAAAATTTTTCCGCGGAAAAAAACGAAACGAGCTGAAACAGACCCGTCCGAAAAAACGACAACTCGGAAAAAAATTTCTGGTCGTGCCCTCTTAACTTAAAATAGTATGGGGGAAGAAAAAAAACGGGGACCCCACCAGGAATGGGAATTCCCCAACAACCCCCTCTGAGTTTTCCCGCTGGGAAGGACTAGAGCCATGTAGAGCAGGCCTCCAAGCCCCGGGTCCCAGAGGCCCACCCCAGAAGGATACCAGGGACAAAGGGCATCGAAAGCCCCTGAGGGATCTGGCAGAACTAGAGGGACACACTTCCCCCCTGTCCAGTACCCAGTGTTGGTTGTCCACCAAGGTGACCATGTAGTCTCCATCCCTTAACAGGCCAGAAGCTAGAGTGAAATGGTTTCTGCTAATTTGTCTGCTCCAGGGACCCCAGGAGATAAAGATGCACCACCACCCACTCTGGGCACCTTACCCAAGAATGCGATATTGGAGACGGTTTGGTAATTGCCCGTATTGCTGGGTCCCAGGAGCTTTTTAAAGCAATAGTCTCACATTGCGGTCGCAAATGTTCCCCTGGTGATTTGGGAAAACCCAACTAGAAACAAACCTGCTGAAGCAAAATGGCCGTTGGGTTTTAAAAAGTTCTCTTGGCCACCCCCTTTGGGCCCAAAACCTCATTCACCCTCCGGGAAAGATCAGCTCTCAGATCACAAACTCTTGACCTCAGGGTTGGGGCTGAGCCACAGATCTAAAAAGATCTTTGGAGGGTTTGCTGGATTGAGACCTCTCAGCAGGAAGGTCCGTTTCCTCTCCCGCGTGCTTGCTTTGGCCACGAGCGTTTTTTGGGCCCGTCTGTACATTCTCAGAAGGAAAGCCCTGAAGGCACCCGGGCCTCCATCTCCCTTGACGCCGGATAGGTGCAGCGATGTTCGCAAAAGCCAATGGAAAACAGATTCTCTGCCAGACGTGGAAGGGTCCAGCCAACTCGAGTCCACCAGGCCACCCTCAAAAGGCTTCGTAGTCTGTGAACAGCTTCCCGGTGGACCCCTTTTCCTCTCCCTTTCTAGGGTGTAAAGCGAAGCAGTCCCGACGGATGTGGATGTCAGTTCTAATCAGAAAGGGCTGGGGCTCTTCCCCGCCATGGAGAACGGAAGCATATGTTGCGACGTGAGATGGATAAGATGAGCAAAACTTCGGGAGGAAGCAATGAGGATATCAAAGCCGCACCAAAATATTCTTCCATTTTGACTTTTGGAAGAAAAGGGGTGCCTTACATGTGGGACGAGGCAATTAACGAGGTGACGTACACTCAGACATTTTTTCTTGTCCCCGATGACAGTGAGTGTTGGACACATTGAAGATCTGTGAAAAACAGGAGAATGCTGTGGGATTTTTGTTTGTTTGGGGTTCATTTCCCACACAAGGCCCCAAATTTTGCAAACATGTTTTTGGTCTCTGTTTTCGGCCCCTGCCCCATGTTGCTCTGCTGTTGCTGTTTTAAAAAACCTAACGTGAACAATCATCCCAAACTATCACCATTTTTCAACCCCCCCAAGGACGAAATGCAAAAAAGAACATTCTGAGGCAAACAGTCGCCGCGTCCTGCCCCCTTTGGGTGTAAGAAAAAGAGCCAAAAAATCATTTCGCGGTTGCAAAGTTTTGGGTGAGATGGGATGTGGTGGGCTTTTTCGTTTAGGGGCTCCATCCATAGGTTCCATCATAGCTGGATCGAACTCCGAATTCAGGGGGCCTGGTGTGCGTATGGAAAGGACGGAGATCGGAGGCATTGGGGAGTTTGACGCAAGGATTGTCGCCCCCTTTTGGGGTCCCTTGAACATTCCCCCTTTAAGCCCCAAAGATCTGGGCTTTCGGATCTCCCGCCTCGGCAAATGGCTCCCCGCCCCCCCCCCCCCCCCCGTGGAAGCCATGGGTTGGATAGGGGAGGTGGAAACTTTTTGTCATTGCCCCCCGCAGAACAAAAGTTTTGGGTTTCTATTTTCAACCCATTTTAAAACTTTCAAAATTTAAAACAGGTAAACACTAATAAAGCTATAAAAAAGCTAAAAATACATATGCCAACAGACAAAGTTGGGTTTTTTCCTTGTGTGTGTGGGGGTGGTGGTGGTGGGTTTGGAGAAAGCTTTTGCCAGACAATTCCAGAGTTGAGTTTGGCCTGGCTGCCAAGGGGGGATGAACTCTCTCGAGTTTGGGTTTCCCGCCGGCACGAGTAAGCTCAAGACCCCCACGTCCTTTTTATTTTGGTTACTGGGACCTCAGTGTCTCCTTGCTCAAAAATATTTTAAAAACAGAGTTCTGGCACGCCAACATGTCACCCCCCCCCCCTCACATGTGTCTTGAATTCGTTGACTCGGGAGCCGGCCCTGAGCAAGACAAACCTTTAGCTCTAAGGGGACGCGGGGATTTCTCCTTTGCGGAACAGCTGGTGCCAATTGTTCCCCGGGGAAGGGTGGGAATAAAATCTCCCCCTCTCTTCCAGGGGGTGTTTTCCCCCACACTCTGCTCTCCCAGCTGACCCACAGAGTTTGGGAAAGTTTCTCTCTCCTCTCTCTCTCCTCTCTCTCTTCTCTCTCTCTCCCTCTCTTCTCTCTCTCTCTC